>OZ038390.1:20977797-21116009 GCA_964036045.1 Eutreptiella sp. 'Long Island Sound 2002'
AGATCCCTCCAATTTCGTTCATGGCTGCTTTTGCCACATCATTGCTCTCCATTTTGGACCCCAACACTCACTCTGGACCCTAGCCTAGGGTGAGAGCCAGGGCTAGGGTTAGGGCTAGGGTTAGGGTCACCGAGCTGGTGGAACCAGTCTTGGTTTTATAACCCTTTTTAGTGTCTAGGGTGGACCTACCAGGTTTAGCAGCAGCAGCAGCAAGCAGCAAGCAGCAGCAAGCAGCAAGCAGCAGCACGCGCGAAATGGGTAAAAATCAGAACTCCGTCGTGGGGGTTCAGATTCGGGTGAAATTTTGGTGGATGATACCTATGGGTGTGAAGTACAATCACACAAAGTTTGAGCAAGAAACTCAACGGTGGCGGCCGGGAACGGGATTTGCAAGTGGCGGACCTCGCTTTCAAAAACTGCACTTTAGGGCCAAAAACAGCCATTTTTGGGCTTAAAAAGCCCTAGAACACATTCAAAGCGGCCAAACGAAGGGAAACGGTGGCTACTCTGCACGTGCGGCTTGACTTCCCTGTGTCAACGAGCTCTTTGCCGCCCTCTAACTCCATGACATGTCCCGGAAACGGCCCAAAAAGGCCCCCAGAAGCTTCAAATGCCGACAGCCACAAACCAAGAATAGGCCATATCTTTGGCTACATGGCTCAAAATGCGATTCCGAGGGTACCTACTCCACCCGCAACCCCCCTCTTTTTGTGGTTTCCACCCCTTAGAATTGCCCAAACGGACGCCTACACCCTCGTACTTAGGCCCACTAGGCTGCGGCAAGCCGCAAGCTCAAGCCCAAACAGGTGGGTGCCCAAATGGGTCAACAGGGTCCAGTAGGGGCAAAAAGATGACTTTTCTCAAAAATGATCCTAGACCATGTGCGACGCTAAAACAAGTGTTTTTGGACCATTTTGAGCTTGTGGTGGCCCATTTTGGTCCTCCGAAAATCCCAAAATGCCTTGAAAAAAGGCTGTTTTGGGACCAGAAATGGGTCAAGAATGGGTCAAAAACGCGTTTTTCCAAAAATCATCCTAGACCATTTGGGGTGCACAAACGGGTGAAATGAGCCCATTTTGAGCCCATTTTGGGGCATTTTGGCCCCTCAGAAGTCCAACAAAAGCCTTGAAAGTGGGCCTCGTGGTGATGGGGTTGACTTGCAAGCTGATTTCACTTTGTGAAGAGCCATCAATGTGTGAATCATTCTTGATGTCCTTCACCAGTCATAGCTAATGTTCCCTCCCCCACCAGCTCGGTCCCAATATTCAGTCTTGATTAGGGTTAGGGGGAGTCTTTGCACTGCGCGCGCACTGCGCGCTACTTTTAGACTATGTTCTCCCCGAAGAGCCCCCAAGCACACCCCTTGGAAATGCCCTTAGAATTAAGTGACCCAAACTGCAAGTTGCAATTGATTTTATAATGAAAACTGGCATCAGTCTGGCGTCAAGGATAGTCCCAAGCACTTCGTGTGCACACTTTGACATGCAATGAAGTTGGTTAGGAATCTGGGGCAAGTAGGTTGGGCCAGACACAGGATATGGCTTGGCCAGCATGGCCAAGCAACGGAATTCAGAATCAGTTAAAAGGTAGGCCCACAATAAGTAGGTAAAACAATTGAGTATAGGGACCTGAGGTGGGAGACCACTAGGCTTAACCTACAAGGCCCAAGGCCCACCCCTGCATTCTCGGGGGTCCCCAACAAAGGGAACAAAATCAGAAGTCAAAACCTCCACCAGGGGTCACCATGATGCCCCTAGGGGCCCCTAGTATCTCAAAGTATGGGTCTCTAGTACGGCCAGACGCCCAAATAGTTGCACTGCGCGCGCACTGCGCGCGCACTGCGCTTGAGGCGCCCCCTTAGGGTCACCGAGCTGGTGGAACCAGTCTTGGTTTTATAACCCTTTTTAGGGTCTAGGGTCGACCTACCAGGTTTAGCAAGCAAGCAGCAAGCAAGCAGCACGCGCGAAATGGGCCAAAATCAGAATTCCGCCTTGGTGCTTTGGATTCGAGTGAATGCCTTGAAAATGGGCTGTTTTGGTACCCAAAAATGGGTCAAAAACGCATTTTTCCAAACCTCATCCTAGACCATTTGGGGTGCATCAACGGGTGAAATGAGCCCATTTTGAGCCCATTTTGGGGCATTTTGGCCCCTCAGAAGTCCAAAAAGCCTTGAAAGTGGGACTCGTGGTGATGGAGTTCACTTGCAGGCTGATTTCACTTTGTCAAGAGCCATCAATGTGTGAATCATTCTTGATGTCCCTCACCAGTCATAGCTGATGTTCCCTCCCCCACCAGCTCGGTCCCAATATTCAGTCTTGATTAGGTGTAGGGATAGGAGTAGGCTGAGGGTTGGGGGTGGGTTTTAGAGTCAAGGTTGGGTTTAAGGATAGTGTTGGGATGCAAATTGGACAAAATTTTCCTTAGGGCACCTTTGGTGTTCATGGAGCATCGGGCGCCTTAGGCGCCCATGGACGCCTGAGGGCGACACCTTTGGCAACTAACTGTTGGCCGAAGGCCCCTAGGGGGGGGGGGGGGGGGGGGGGGGCAGGGGTGATTGGCGTCCTAGGACCCGCGGAGTCGCCCCCCCCGTGGGACACCCAAGTGACGCAATGGTCCCTGTCGGTTGACGATTATCCCCCATCGTCAAAAGTTATTGGAAAAGATATTCAATGATATTGAGCTCATCGCCAAAATCACAGTGTACACCAAAGGGGCCGGTCCATATCCCCAACCGGAAAGGGGCCAATCGAAATCCAAATTCTTGATAGATACCACAAACCTATAATACGCAAGGATGCAATACAACACACACCAATACACTAGAAATGAGGTAAGAGCATGCAAGCAACTCATATAGATGCATAACAAGGCTCATTGTTACTGGTACTCGGCACTACTATGCAGCTTGGGTACGGTCTTGTACAAACTTTGTGCACAGCGTGCGCAATACGCCCCCTCTCAAGGAGTATGGTTCCCCACAGATCTCTATGCCCCACCTCCCCAGACGCTGTCCACCACCCATGGCACCTCCACTTGGAGACCATTCCATGATTCCCTTATAAACATACCCTGAGTCCAAAACTACAATCAGGTGCTCTCCTGGCAGGCACGCAGATAGGGCCCACGGCACCTCTACCCTACTCACAATCTGTCGCTCACCAAGAGGGACATGCACAAAATGGCATCGCTGTGGCTGCCCCTGCACCCAAATACCAAACCCTGCCTACATCCACCCTTTCACTTGCTTTGCGGACCCATCTGTTCTCATGACCACCCATCCTGTCCATGGGGATGTCAGCAGGTCGGATTTGCACCACCTGTTGCAACACCTGTTGCTTCTTACATGGGTGGTTCTTGCACAAGGCGCTATTTGTGAAGGCACCAGGGGGTACCCACCACGGCCTGGGTGGGGCAGTCGAGTTCAAAAGAGCAGGAGAAGAAATGGGGTGCCTGCAGAGATAAGTTGGTCAAGGAGTTGGAAACACTGTCACACACCCCAACCATGAATCCAACCCACCACAACACTTCCCAATAAAATCCTTGAGTGAGGGTGACCGTTTCTGGTACTTTGCAGCACACCTCAAGAACTGTGGCAAGTGTTCCTAAAACTGTATCTTCCATGGTGGGATTGGGATTTTATTCGTTGTGTGTTGTGGCGTGAGCTGCCAATGGGTACACGGCTTGGGTGGTAAACTGAGTGCTTGGGGGGTAAACTGTGCCCCCTGGATGGGAGGGTGGAGGATCACGCACATGGGGGAATCCTTGCACTGCACGCGCACTGCGCGCTACTTTTAGACTAGGTCCTCCCTAAAGAACCCCCAGGCACACCCCTTCCAAATGCCCCTAAATTCTATTGCCTTCGGCAGTGCACCTCGAAGAGAGGTTGACAGTCAGCCAATCAGTCCCTGAGCCAGCAAGCAGGCAGTCAGTCAGATAGATACACACAGTTTGGGTTTTTTGTCAGTGGCAGATGCGGCCCCAAGCAGCAGGGAGGCCATGCATTGCAACCCAAGCCTGGCCGAGTGGTAAAACAGCCAACCGCTATCAGCTGGTCGGCGGTTAGAACCCCAGTCTGGCCACTTTGGCGCCGCCGCCGGCGGCGGCGCTAAAATTCGGCAGACCAGGATTCGAACCGACGCCTGCAGATCAGGAATCAGCTGCGGTACCACTGGACCGTTGACCGTGTTAACAGCACTGTGCGTCCCCACTGCTTGTAGCCTATTAAGCAAAAACTTTTGACCCCCCCCCCCCAACACCCCCACCCCCCCACCCCCCAAAAAAGTGATATCCAGTTTTAGGGGGTAGAGGCCTCAAAATCAGAAAATCCATTGGGGGATGGTCTTACTGGGCAAAATAATGATTTTACAAGGGGTTGGACATCCAATATCATGCCTTGGGGTATGCTACGCGAATGACCCCAAAAAAGGGGGGTATATGACGCCCGCGCCTGCGCTTGATCTAACAACCTCTCTTCGAGGTGATTTAGGTCACCCAAATGACCCTAGCTAAAGACAAATGCAAATTACCTTCCCCTCACATAAGACATCATGCAAAATGCGGAAAGCCACACACACATATCCTCTTTTCTGTTCAAGCGTCAACTAAGTACAAAAATCAGAATGCGCCGGAGTGGCGGCATTTGAAAGCTCACTCACCCTACCAGCTAGTGCCAAAGCCTCGTGTGTGTCCACCTCATCCTCAACTGGACCGGGGGGCAAAGTGGCTTGTAGGAGGGAATCCATGTCAAACTCCGGTTTCCAGTTGTGGTACAACCACGCATCCTCATCAGCAGTGATGCGGCCTCGCATAGGGCATTCAACTATGGTCAGGCAAAAAGCGGGGAGTCCGTCACCCCAACTCAAGGGCCCACACCAAAATGTGGGAGTCCATGGTGGAGATGAGCAAAAAAATGTGAAAAGGGGTGGAAATGGGTGAAAGTGGGTGAAATCCAAAAATGCTATATCCCCAATGTGGAAGAAGCACCAAAACCTACGCTAGGGGCAACAATGATGCCCCTAGTATCACAAAGTATGGGTATCCAGTACGGCTAGACGCCCAAATAGTTGCACTGCACGCGCACTGCGCTTAAGGCGCCCCCAAAATGTGGGAGTCCATGGTGGAGATGAGCAAAAAAATGTGAAAAGGGGTGGAAATGGGTGAAAGTGGGTGAAATCCAAAAATGCTATATCCCCAATGTGGAAGAAGCACCAAAACCTACGCTAGGGGCAACAATGATGCCCCTAGTATCACAAAGTATGGGTCTCCAGTACGGCTAGACGCCCAAATAGTTGCACTGCACGCGCACTGCGCTTAAGGCGCCCCCAAAATGTGGGAGTCCATGGTGGAGATGAGCAAAAAAATGTGAAAAGGGGTGGAAATGGGTGAAAGTGGGTGAAATCCAAAAATGCTATATCCCCAATGTGGAAGAAGCACCAAAACCTACGCTAGGGGCAACAATGATGCCCCTAGTATCACAAAGTATGGGTCTCCAGTACGGCTAGACGCCCAAATAGTTGCACTGCACGCGCACTGCGCTTAAGGCGCCCCCAAAATGTGGGAGTCCATGGTGGAGATGAGCAAAAAAATGTGAAAAGGGGTGGAAATGGGTGAAAGTGGGTGAAATCCAAAAATGCTATATCCCCAATGTGGAAGAAGCACCAAAACCTACGCTAGGCAGGGGGGGGGGGAAAATGCGGTCGCCGGGATTGGAAAAAAATGCGGAAAAATGCGGAAAAAATGCGGAAAATGCGAGAAAAAATGCGGCATAAAATGCGGTTTTGCTAAAATGCTACAGGACTCCCAAAACCCCTATGTTTATCAAGACGCATGTTGATCTGTTGACACCATCGCTCCATCAATGTGAAGACTACGGCCCCGGCTCAACATGCAAAGCGTGGTAGGGAAGTCTCACCCTTCTACTGTGGTTTAGGAGGAGGGGCGTTACACCCTCGGCAAGAAGCAGCAGAGCCCCAATACTGCCTCCGCCCCATACCCCATTGAAGCAACCGGCTATTCGCCCCTCAATGGATAGCTTAACCGCCCGTAAGAATACAATGGCGGCTGCCGGAAGCCTTCCCAAGCCCACAGGGTGCCCAGTCCAGTGAGCTTGGCGTATCGATGCGTTTCGCGGTTCGTTGCCCCCGACTATTCGCCCCTAGTTGGATAGCTTAACCGCCCGTACAAATACGTTGGCGGCTGTCGGAAGCCTTCCCAAGCCCACAGGGTGCCCAATCCGGTGAGCCTGGCGTATCGATGTGTTTCGCGGTGCGTTGCCTCCGACTATTCGCCCCGAGTTGGATAGCTTAACCGCCCGTAGGTATACGTTGGCGGCTGTCGGAAGCTACACTATACAAGGCGCCCTTCGACATCCAAGTTGAAGCGCGCCATAAAAGCCAATCGCCTCATCTGATTCAACAACTTGTTTTGCTTCTTGGAGACATGTCTAAGGGAAAAGGAGCCATGTAACAAACAAAAGTGGCGGTGTTGGGAAGGTATGCAAACACTGACTTGACTACAAAACTACCCTTTAGTTGAACTACACAATGCCACTTGAATGTATCCTCTTGAACATTACACTAAGGGACCTGCCCAGAAAATGCGAAAAAAAATGCGGAAAATGCGAAAAAATGCGAATCGCATTTTTCCCCCCCCCCTGGCTAGGGGCAACAATGATGCCCCTAGTATCACAAAGTATGGGTCTCCAATACGGCTAGACACCCAAATAGTTGCACTGCACGCGCACTGCGCTTAAGGTGCCCCCCATGTACTGCAGCACTCCTTTTTCTCACTGTTTATGTTCGATACGGTGAGGCGGGCCTTCGGCCTAGTGTACCATAGCGGTCAGGGGTTTGAACCCAGCAGGCTATTGTTGGAGGAACCCATGTTGTCCATGATGACGACACAGGGGGTTAATATTATGGGCGGGTCTCTGAGCGCAATTGGCATGTCCGGTGTTGTTTGGGCAAGGGGCAGGGGCCGGGGGATGTTGTGTTTGGGGCTGCACATAAACTGTCGTGTGCACAGGGAATTCTGGACGACGTCTGTAGAGACATGGGCGACCCCTAAATGATGTGTGAGGAGGCGCGGGCGACCGTTAATTGATGTCTGTAGACGCACAATTGACCCCGGAATGATGTTGTAGATGCAGACTAAAACCCCGAATAATGTGTGAGCATACACAAGTGACTCGTGAATGTGCCGATGTAAGGCCCGTTCTCAAGCCGGCCCCCTTGTCAAAGCGACATCGCACGATGGTCTTGTCACCTTTGCACCGTTGAATTTGGAGATGTTTTTTTTAGCAATAGTACTACCCTAAAATCGGGCTGCAGAAGGTGAAACGTTTATGAAATGGTTATGTCAGGGAAGCGTTTGGCGTTGTTGTTTTCCCGCCCTTGATTTTGAGAGCGGTGTATAGCATTCAGGACAGCCACCGCATTCAGGACCCATTCATAGACACTCCACCACAAGGGACCCGTTTTCCATCCACCCCCCAAACAAACGTTGCCTGACCCTATTCGGCAGCACCTGCTGCAGCAGGAGGTTCTAGAACATTGATGGGAGCGATGGGAGAAACCAATTGAAGGGTCATCAGGTTATTTACCCAGTGGGAGTGCATGAGAAGAGCCTCCAGATTCCGAGGGTGCAGCGAAGTGGGCCAGCCCTCAGGAGCCGTTGTTTGGCCATACCACAGTGATGGTCGCCACCCACCAGAATCACTCCGGTTCACTCTCGTGCATGCCATGATCCATCAATGCGCGTTGTTTGGCCATAGGTCGACGATGGTCGTCACCCTCCAGAATCAGACTGGCATTCTCAACAGTATGTGAGGTCTCATCGCGGCGGAGAATGCGCGTTGTTTGGACGGGGGGGAGGGGGCAGCAAAATTCCATTATGATCCACCCTCAGTACCTTCCTCCCCCTTGTAATCTCCCCACCAATGTCGTGACAGTTCTCCCCCTGGGACGGGGGGGGGATGGCACCACAAAACTGTACCATACTATCACAGTGTAATTCAGCTTCGGCGCCTTCGGCGTCTTGTAAAAATTTTCTTTGGCAGGCGCCTAGTATTTTCTATGCTTTTTGGGCCAAGTGACCGTCCCCCCCCCCTGGGGGGCGATTGCAAGGCAGGGGGGAGGTACCTCGAGAACCCCCGAGTCATATGAGGCACACTGAATTGCAGCTGCGCGTTCCTGACTCTGGGCTGCCACACAGCCGAGCGGGTGTGCGACCACCCACATACACCAAATGGGTCGGCGTATGTGCGATGGGCCCACATTCTTGTGACCTCCCATTCGGCACAGCAAAACTGGCAGCCCCATACAAAGACGGCAGCACGGAGTTGCCGTGCTTGCGCAAAGGGGCATTCGTTACCCCACCCCCCCCCCCGGCGGGTGGGAGGGTAAACGGGTGAAATGTATTAGAGGGGCCTGAAATTGGAGGCCCGCTGTAGGTACATCAACTTTTTTTGGCCTCTAAGACATCCCCCACCCGCAGGGTACCCTTAGGGTTGACTACCTCCCCACCCCTGTCCAAGCAATGTTGCTTGGACAAGGGTGTTGCTTACACGTTACACTGTACATGGTACATGCATAAGACATGGTTTACTGTTCTGAAAACCAAGGGGCAAAGTATGCTACAAAGGCCATCATGCCCAAATCCGCTTCCTTGACACAAAATATGAACATCATGCATCTCAAAACAGGTATTAGACAGCACACATAGTACACAGTCGGACCTACGGAAAAACTCCGCCGCGGCGCGAAAATTCACGGAACCAACACCCAGTGTGGCTTGGGCATAGGCGTTGCTTGGCCATAGATCGACAATGGTCATCACCCTCTAGAATCGCTCTGGCATCCACTCAAAGTCTCAAGGTGTTGCTTGGACAAGGGGGGGGGGTAAGCTACAGCCACAGCAAAATATCAGACGCGTGTTAGTGTGTTAGTGGGGCCTGTGGCAGTGCGCATTCTTTGGTTATGCATTAGAGCCCCAGTCAGTCTTGTGTGTCAGTGACTGGGTGGATGCCTGTGTAATTTGACCCCTTGCAAACTGCGGCCGTGTGCCAATGGCTGTAGGTAGAACATTTAGGGGCTAGGTCCCAGTCCCGGCCCTGAATGTTGCCAGCCCAAGCAAACCACAGTGACCCTTCCTGACTGCTATTTTTTCTGACCGCAGTTTTCGTGGTTGAGGGTGCGAGATGCCACGGATTGAGGCTGTTGTAACAGGAAAGAGGGGCTGAGTCTCTTGAAGATTCATTCCCGCTCATGAGAACCCTCCACATCAAAGTGTGATCGATTTCTGTCCTGTGCCCCCCCTCCCTCCCCCCAATGCATGTCCTCGTTGGGGCACGGACAATGCACATGGGGCATGTGAAAGGATCCGCACACAGTGAAAACGACGTGTTAATAGGCCGCAATGACACCGACGAGCTCCACCGGCTCAACGCTGAGGCCGTAGGCAAAAGCATGATGGTGAGGGCTGCAGTCACAATCCGCAGCGTGATCCACACGGCCAACGACCGCATGTCGCCCGGCCCCAGGCCTGTACGCCGCCCACCGTTGGACCGCTGGCGCAGGCTGCCGGACCCCCACCGGAGGTCCAATGGCGGATGGCGCGGGAAAGGTACTCGCGAAAGGCCCAGGGCACAAGGCTGCACGGAATGGAGGCCAAGGGTTCAGGTCCCGAGAGGATCCCACGGGTCGTTGTTCCGTGGGTCGGGGAGGGACCGGCTGCACTGGGCGAGCACAGGGCGCACAGCGCAGAAGGACCCCCAGTCGTGTGCTTCAGCACGCCACATCTGCGATTGACTGCCCAGCAAACACCTCGGCTGAAACCGCCGAAATTCTGAAATAAACAAAGTTCTGTTCATATATACAAAGTACAATTGATTCCTGCAAAATGAAAGCAGTAAACAAGGCGCAGTGTTTGGCTTTCATCGACAACGTTGTCCAGACGGTCGATGCTCGTACTTCGCAATTGCGCACTACAGCTTCGCGATTTTGGGGCGTTTCTCCCAAATGCAGGGGCACACTTGTGGCGTTGCTGTTCCGTGCAGACCGCGCGCAGCCACCGCCCCTTATCTGTAGGAGGTATGCAAATCAGCCAAATGAACGGCATATGGGATGGCATTGCCGCATCCCCTCCAATCAATCGGTCACTTGCACGTGCCGCAGTACTGTGCTGTGGGGCGAACAGTCGCACTCTGCGGAGGCCTGGAATGCCACCATTGCACACACACACGGCACTGCAAGCTGCGCCAATCCTGTTCGGTACGTGTGCCGCGTGCAGCCATGCCGCTGCGTATTGTCCTTCTTTTTAGGAGAAGGATGGTACGAACGAGCAACAGAGCTGTGCGTTGCGAACAGCTCTTGGGGTGGGGCGTTCGGGCACACCAGCAAACACACACACACACACACGCATGCGCGCGCACACACTGATGATACACGTTACAAACGGGCACTGGTCGAATGTAGAAATCGAACACGGGCGTGCGCGCGCGCGCACACACACACACACACATGCACACACACACACACCGTCTCGAAAAAAGAACCATGAAGAGGAAAAAATATGGGCAACTTGCAACACTGAGTGCGCCAACTTGTCATGTGTACCAGGAAATCTGCATACCAAAAGTAAACATTGGGACGGAACTGGTGAGAAGGGGAATATTGCTCACTTGGGCTGGACATGTCGGGCCGGCCGATAAACATTGTGGACCGCACGTCCGCAGGACTGACGTTGTGAGACAACGCCGCCGCACACCGGTTCACTTCAGCAACCGGTTCACTCGAAGGCGCATAACTGTCGTCGGGGGTGGACTGTCCAGGGCTGCAATGGCCCGGCCGGTGGTGCACCAGAGGCTTGCGTGGGGCTGACAGTGTGCGCGGCTACTTACGGGCCTGCGGAGCCTCAAAATGGATGGTGTGCGCCTGCTCTGACCGCTGGCGTTCCAACAACGCAGTGATCTGGCAGTGGAGGCGCACTGCAGGACTGCCCGCCGCTCGCGCCTGACGGCCGGCGGTGCTCACCAAGACGTCCTGCGCGTCCACGAGCGACAGGCGCCAGATGCGGACGCGCTCCTGCGCCAGCGACGTGGACAGCCACTGAGGGATGCCCTTTTCGATGTAATCCAGGCCCAAGCACACGCCGCTGGGGTGGTTGGTGAGGGAACCACTGACGATGAAGTAGAGGGCGGTGACCTGAGGATGACAGATGTGGCACAACGGTTGTGCGTGCGATGGAGAAGCGTGGAGGTCAGGCCAGGGATGCATTGGAAAGGGGGGGGCGGGGGGCTCCCCCCCTCCCGGGACGCGCAGCATGCCCAGCCACTGTCTCCCTGGCGGCAAGTACCAGGCTCAACGGCATTTGTAACCGACAGTAGCCGCTTTGGCAACCTCCTCCAACCGCCTATCCAACCGCTTCTGGGCCTGCCTCTGAGGTCCCTTCGCTTCTCATGGATCCCTGGTTCAGGGCCCTGTATTGCAGGCGTTTGCTTCAATGGGAAGCAGGGAAGGTTCAAGAAATGCTGGTGGGCGCTGGGCAGTAAATTTGTGTGTTTTATGTGACCTGCTTTTGTGAATCAAGGTCGGTTGTGGGGGGGTTCCGGAGTGGGCCTCGGGGGGGGGGGGGGGTTGCCACCAAGGCTAAGTAAGTGGGGGGGGGGAGGTGCAGTTTTGGGGCATGAGTGGAACTTGTGCCACTGCTACCGATAGCACCCTCACGCCCCCTTGGCGTCCGGTCCCCTGCAGTGCTGGCAAGCTTCTGCGTCCAGTCATTCCCGGGCCCAATTTGGGTGTGGGGGCCAGGCCGGGGGGGGGGGGGGGATAAAGGCTGAGTAAGTTGGCCGGTTGGTACTTCCGGATGTACGCACTCGTTCGAGTTTGAGTAGGTGTACATGGCTTGTCCCAAGCCACTGGGGAAAAACTTTTTGAAGAAGGTGAGAGGGGAGAGGCGTCGCTCTGCTCACAAGGGCTGCTTCTGCCCCTTGGCAAACAGTACAGAATCCCCGAATTTCGGTCAGAATGCATGAAAATGCTACGCACCATCGATATGTAACACTTGGTGGTGGGGTGGGGGCCCTCTCAAACAAAAGGCTGTGCCCCAGCTCTGCGGCTGTCACTGGCACAAGAGAGAGCCTGTCACTGCACACATTCTCACAGCCGAGTACTGCACTGGACACATTGGACTCCCGCTGGGTCTGGGTGTGACCGGAGCGGGTGTTCCAGAGAGGCGCATGACGGGGGTGCGGAGTCAGAAGTGCAGGTCCCGTGCCGGAGTTAAGAGTGTCAGAGACTGCACTATGGGAAGGGTGTCTGCACACGCAATCATCCACTTGGCTTATCAAAGTTTTGACCACAGAAGGTTTTCAGGGGAGCAAAGCCGCGGAAGTTGTGCACTGGTATATAGTCATCCTTTCCAGTAGTACGACCCTCTGAAATGCCAAGCACATTGGGGATGGTGCTTGTGGTCTGAGCAAAGGAGGAATGGGAGCAAGACACCAACACCTCCCTCCATCTAAAAGCGACGGTTTGCAAGGGCTCCCTTTCCCTGGCACAGGCAGTTTAGAGCACAGAAGGGGCAGCACATACATAGATGCTGTGGATCCCCCTGCTCCGCATGGGTGTGCAGGGTGCAATTCAACTCTGTGATGTCTCCATGTCTCCATTCCGCGCAACTTAGACCTCAAATCCTCTCCCAACTGAATTCCCCCCCCCCTCCCCCGATACGTAAGCTCCCACCTTCCCACCTGTGGTGGTCTTTCTGGCAGTGCCGCTCACACTGCGTCTCAAATTTCCCATTCTTAATTTAAATTTTAGGATCTGTGGGCAGGATGTAGTACAGTTTGGTAGCACATTGCACTTGGGACGCAACGCTCGCAGATTCAAATCCGGTGTCCCAGCGGTCTTGAACACCAGCGTAATGATAATTACCGAGGGTTCGAATCCCTCTTTCCCTGTGATCATAAACTGTTTCTCGGGCACCAGTGGGATCTCAACTCTGGAGCAAAGGTTTTTTGGGGGACAAAGACTGCCTGTCACTCAAAGATCACATGACCTCACAGGAGTCTGGGTGTGAAAGTTGTTGCGGTTCGGAGAGACCTCAGACATTGACTCTACAACCGGCGCCTGAGGCTCGACCACGAGCGGCGTCAGCTTCTCATACAACTTGTCTACTGTTGGTTTGGGCAGTGCGGTGAGGAACTTGTAGGCTTGATACAGCTCTTTGATGGGGGGCTTGCTCATCGCATCGGCCAATCTGCGGTTGAGGTCCTGCTTGGCCCTCATGTACTCCGCAGCATTGAGCAGCATTAGGCCCATCAGGTCGGTCTTGTGAAGCCTCTGCAGCGGAACGGGAAGCGTGGGTGAGGCCCCTGGACCAGCGGAGCGTGCAAGGTGGTGTGCAGCCGTCGTCAGTGCGAGACTGCACGGGCTCACGGACAATGGGCACGCCACTTGGAACACCGATTTGCATTGCTCGTGGTTCATCAGAAACGAAACGCAGGAACAACTCTGCTCCGAGTGGTCCGGGCCCCGCTCCCTGAGCTTTTCTCCTCCCCCCCCCCCCTTATGTGTGATTGTCCTGGAGGGACTCCGCATTCAGAGGTTGCACCGTCGGTTTCCCGCCAAATAGGGCTCAATTGGCCGCCCCCCAAAATCCTACCGAGACTGACCCCCGGGCCCCAGAGGTGTCCCGGATCCAAAATTCGGCAAAAAAAACGAAAACGGGATCAGCATGTCGAGGGGGTTCAGAAAACCATCATTTGCCATGTATTTTTTGTGAAATCTTTTTGACCATCTTCAATGCTCAAAAAATTTTTCCGCAAAAAAATTTTCCGCGCCTTCAGCGCCAGAGGTCAAAAAACTGATTAATGAATTGAACCCTTTTCTCGAACCCCCCCCCCAGTTTTTGGGGGGAACGAGGGACACGGAGTCATCCCCCAAAGACACGCGCTGCACACGCGGTGCGTCTCTACACATGGTTTGGCAGCGGGGCCTGCCCCATCCGGACGGCACCTTACCCCAGTGGATGGGGTCCGCGGGTGGCGGGGGCACCGTTGCTTTTCCTGACTGCCATGCCTGTGCCCATACGACTCGACGAAGGGCCAGCCCAGTTCTAAACTAGAGCTTTGCGGGTCACGATGGCATGGCCGTACGTAGAACTGGAAAGCACCACCAAAACCGTTGTTGAAGATTCGGACGCTTTTGAAATGGTAGGCGAAAAAACTGCTGTTCTGCGGGCGTAGGTTTGGGGGGTCTGAAGGGGGTAGGCGGGTGCGGATGTTCCTTGAAACGCCCCCGGGTGGCTCGCAGCGGTTGAACACGTGAAACGGACCTTGTGCCGCGCCATGCCCTACCATGACCCACGCAGGGACAATAACTGTGAAACAAATGGAAGTGGTTTGCAGTCCCCAGGGGGATGATCATTGCCCTCCTAATGTAGTATCTGCTACACTACACCCTGTCCCTCAATGCCGCCTTTTTACTTTTGTTTGGAATCCCCGTGCCCTCACACCCTTGCACTTCCCTCTGCCTCCCTGTCACACCACTCCCTCTCCCCTCTCCCTTGCCCCCACCCCCACCCCCCCTCTTATTATCACGCACCGAAATAATATCACGCACGGATGATAATATTTTGGACCGCTAAAATAATATCACGCACCCATCTTGGCCACCCGAGCACATCCCACAAAACAAGGCAAAACACAGTGCGTAATGTGATTGTCAGCCAAAACATGCAGTTATTTTAGTGCCAAAAGGTGGCCATTGACAACTGGCGTGCTGCTGCCTTGGGTTTCGGCTTAGGCTTTGCAGTTGGGGCAGCTTGGGGCTGAACTTGTCGAGGCACAAACTGGTCGGGGATTCGAAGATTTATTTTAGTGGGATCAATATAACCGAGATCCCGGAAGATTGCAGGCACATCCAGACCGGTGGTGGCTGCAATCAGCCACCATAGCAAAACTCAACAAACAAATCGCGTTGTTGTGCAGCGGTTAGCTTGCCCTCATGCTCCATATGAGAGACATACAACTTGTGGTGGGCTACATGATACAAGGCAGCCAATGGAGTGTCAATTGATTGAATAAACATGGTTAAACCACCTGGTATCACAACATACCTCAGACCACAACGCCTCATGGCGTGCAGCACAGCTTGTAAAATATGTGCAGAGGCAGAATCCAAGATAACAATGCACCCCCCCCCAACAGTTTGGAGCCGTGCTTGTAGGTATGGGAAGAAACGGGACAGCATTCTGCCATCAACAGATGCAATACGCTGGGCTTCATCGCTCAACTGACGTGCTGAGACAGGGTGGTTCTGTGCACGCCTAGCGCAAAACCACTGATAGAAAGCAACATCATATTGCATGTGTTGCACTCACTACCCTCCGCCCTTGATGCGTTTCGGTGTGCGCGCAACCACACATCCCTCCAATTTGTCAACAATTTTGACCCAGTTATTTAATTGTTGTTGGTTCACAACGAAGATCTGCTCATCTGTGATGTCCCAGAATGCGCGCTAGATGGTGGCGAAATTTTGGCCTTCGCGCAGCATGGCAACAACACGTCTCTTCACGCTAATGTGTGCGTCCACCCATTGTCTCTTCCCCAATGTGTTCTTTGACCCTGTGCCCCGATGGTGATTTTTTTGGCCTGGGCGAAGCGGTCATTTTTGGCAGCTGCAGCAGATGCAGCAACCTATGCGCGTTCACCCTCAACAGCGTCTAGCAGCGTCTGCATTAGCAACATCAGAACTTGCAGAACTTGCAGCGGTTGCACGACCAACATCAGTTTCAGTTTCTACAGGAACCTCGTCAGCATCACCAGCACCAGCAACAACAGCAAGTTCAGGGATAACGACATCAGGAACGGCATGTTCAGCAGCAAGAATTTCAGGAATAGGAAGTTCAGCAGAGTTGAGGCCCGGCAGCATTTTCCATGTCACTGTCATCGTCATCATCATCCCCAATGGAGTAGTCCTCAACATCCGACACGTCATTATCCGTCATAGCCCCAAAAACGTGTTCAACAACAAGCTCGTCATGCGGCCGTGCCTCAATGACATCAACAAGAAACGGAACTTCAGAGTCAGGAACCATCACAACAAAGATCTGGTGCACAAACAGGGAGTGGTCAAAATAATATCATGCCCAAAATAATATCACGCACCGAATACCTCTGTGCAACTGTGTTTCATTTCTGTTAACAGACAAGTCTCATGACACAGTGCTCTGTTTGTGGCAGCAAGCGGTCAACATTGAGTTCAACTGATGACCTTGACGCAACTCAACAGGCCCGGTTTCAGGAACAACATGCGGAAAAGTCAACAGGGTCTCTGTTGTGTACATTGCATGTGCGTGTCCGGTACCTTCAACCAGCACCGTTCTTTGCAAAGAAGACAGCTACATCGTCAGTCCCAGGTGGCAGTCACACCTGGGCAATCCCCCAACCCTCCCTCCCCCCGGCCCCGCCCCTCGCCCTCCTTTCCGCTCGCACGGCGGTGTTCACGCACGGAGCACCGCCTGACTTTGTGACGGCAACCCCCCCCCCCCCCCCTCGTTTCGGGGACCCAATTTCCCCGAATCAGCCCGAAACGTTAGCCCGAATCAGTGGATTTCTGATAGTGGTGGTAAAAACGACCATTTGCTGAAGGTGTTTGTGTTGTGGTCATGAAATAATATCACGCGCGTGATATTGAAGGGGGGGGGGTTGCTTGTCCCAGATCTTTGCGCTGCGACCAAGTGGCTGGCAGCAGCCCTCACAGCTCTCATCAGCCCCTCTGTTCCACCACAACCCGCTCCCAACCATGTCAGTGTCGCATGCCTGACTGCAACACGACCCCCCCCCCTGTTTCAGGGGGAAAATCCACTGGTTCAGGCTCAATGTTTCGGGCTGAAGTAAGTTGGCATAAATCAGGGCACGTGCTGCATTTTGGTTTCAAAAACTCGGTCCTAGGCCCCCAACACACGTTCCCTTTGGTTGCTGTGTTGTTAGAGTCATGTGGAATCACAATATTTTCGTCCATTTCCGAAAAAAATTTCTTCATCAGTCAGTTTGCATGCGGTCTTGCACCATAAACAGCAGTGAAAGCAGTTGCCCTAGTGGTATATGCACGGGGCTCGCATTTGGGAAATCTCAGGTTCAACCCGGGCTTCCCACAGACCGGTAAATGCTTCACTTTTGCTGCAGTTTTCAAGCTGATGGGACTGTCAAATGCACACACAAAATGCAAGGAAACATTGCTGGTCCTCAAACTTGTGATCTCCATGCTCTTCACACCACGTGTCATGTTGGTACCCTTCGCGGTGGTCCTCCCGCGTGATCATACATTCAGGGCCATTACCTGACATGGGCGGCCACATACCCACGCCTGCAGGGGATCCAGCGACCGCACTCTGTTGCTTTGGGCCTCCATGAAAATGCACGCCTGGATCCCAAACAGGTCTCCTGCGGAAAGAACTTGGTCGTGCTCGTCAAAGTCATTGCCCTCTTGCAGACAGCGGCCCTGGGAATGTAGCAGAACAGTGGTCGCGGAACAGCGCAGCAAGAGGCCCCGGCCGATCTCACAGCACGACTACTGCAAATGTCCCTGCGACTGCACAGACCACTGGCACGCCCACCAACCGGCACCACGATGACCAAAGCCACAGTGACTGCCATCGCCAACCCACCTCGAGCACTACCACCACCACCACCATGCACCAGGCTAACCTTAGAAGAGAGAACGGGGGGGGGGGGGGTCTGGGACCCAAAAGTTTGTGTACCAAAAAAGACCCGATCAGATTTCCCGATTGTAAATTCCGTTTTGTCCCACTATGGTCACTTTGGTCCAGGGGGTTGTCCAGGGCAAAGGGGGAGGGGGGGCGACTGCTTGTATGGTTGTCGGCCGTTCTAGTGTTAGCCTGCCATGCACACGCCCAGCACAGCCTTTTTAGCTGTGCGCCAACATCCATGTCACGATGGTCTGCGTGAAAGGTACAGCGGTCGGTGGGGAAGCAATGAGGGGCGGGGGGGGGGGGGGGGGGCGATGAAGCGGAAGAAGGCGGCGGAAGAATGAATGGGAACATCGCATGGGGACAGTGAAGGGAGGGAGTGGCGGGGGGTCTGCCATGAAGGCTGACTGAGTGTGCCGGTTGGTGCTTCCCGTTGTACGTACCGGTTTGAGTTCTCAGGAGGAAATTGTGTGCATTGCTTGCCCCCAGGTGCTGGGGGAAAGTAGTCCTGGTAGGTGGGAGTGGTGTGGTTGTCCCTCGGCTCGCTTCTGTCCCTTGGTGTCGCTCCCGCGACGGCGGCCGGGATGCTTCACACAAAGTCTTTCCCTGGTCATGCCATGCCCAAGCGCGGGTCTCCTTGGGCAACGAAGTGTCGCCAAACGCCAGGTTGGGAGGGTTTGGGACAAAGCCCTCAGATGTTGCTGCTCTCCTCGCAGGCAACGTCGCTCGACTGCCATTCACAAAGATCCACCAAAGCTGCTGTGTTGGCCCACCGTTTCCGTTGCTCCATCGGCGGCGGGTTGTGGCACCGACACATTGAAGGATCTACACGGCAAAGATCTTCAGTGGGGAGCGCAAACACTCTGCCATGGCGGAATGCCCCGCAGCTCTACATGAGTGCAAAGAGCGGTGCAGTCTTGACTTCACTCGGCTTGCACAGCTTTAACAGCAGCTGCCATCCCTTCTCTTCGCCTGGGAGCGGATCCCCTGCTCCACCGGCATTTGGTCAGCTGTTCACCGTAGCCATAACCCTGGCTATGCCAGTGATGAGCTGCCTTGCGGCGGTCGCATAGCACTCCTTCAGCGAGGCCTACCTGGGAGCTACGCCTGTGGTTACGCACTGTCAACAGCCTCCGTCCAGGTGGGGGTGGGTGGATCGTGTCTGGGAACCGAGTGGTCACCCATCTCCCACGCGTGAGTCCACCCTCCTTCCAGTGCCATGCTCACAATGTGGGGCCTTTCACTGCCGACACCCACCGCCACAGTTGATCCACAGCCATTGTCACTTGCGCAGCGAATACACCAGAGAGAATACAGCAGTGTGTGTGTCAGGGGTACTCGCATCGGTACTCGTCCACAATCAAACGATCAGTTACAGGCAAACAAATCATACGATCGTGGTGGCATATCCGCCTTTCTGAATGGCGTAGGCAGACGGTCAGCGTACCGCACGACAGCACAGGGGGCAATGAATCATGATGTGCGCATGATGCGCGCGCACACACGACCTTGGAAATGAGATAGAAGTAACAGTGTTTGCCGAAATCCCCTTGCTCAATGATCACCCTGTTCTCTGGAAAGCAGACGGGTTCCATCTTTGAGATGAGCTCCTGCAAACTCTCCAAGTCCCAATTCTGGAAGACCACATGGGACTTTAGCTGCGCCGGGGTCACACTGTACATGTTGCTCATATCCGCTTGGAAGGCAGTGCTCATCGTCGGGTAGACCTGACGAGCAGGTGGTCAGAATACCTCAGGCAAAAACGGGGTGAACAGCCCAAGCTCGAGCCCTGGGGCTGGGCAAGGGACCCCGGCGACCCAGGGCGGGTCCCTCCATACTCCCCAGGGAGGTGTTAGAAGGGAGGGAGGGGGGGTTGGGACCCAAAAGGTTGTGTACCAGAAATGGCCCAACAAGATTTTCGCGGGGTAAATTCTATTGCCTTCGGCAAGTCCACCTGCAGAGAATCTACCCCAAGCAACACACACCCAAAATAGGGTAAAAACTACATAAATACGGCCTAAAACATGCTTTACATATCTTGGATGGTCATTTTAGGTGATCATAACATCAACAAAATAAGTTTCGGAAACTTCGATTTTTGAGCTGCCCAGGGTGAAAAACTGCAGTAGCAGGTTGTGTACCAATCCCTTGGGAGCCCCCCCCCCCCCCCGCGCCCAATCCCCAAATAAGCTGAAAAGCAAGTAAATACGGCCTAAAACATGCTTCACATACGTTGGATGGTCATTTTAGGCGATCATGATATCAAAAAAAATAAGTTTCAATCTTCCATTTTTGAGCTATCCAAGGTGAAAAACTGCATAAGCAGGTTGTGCACCGGCCCATTCACTCATGTAAGCCATTATTGGTGGAAACAGCCATTTTGCGTCTTTGGCACAGGTTTTGACCGGCTCTTGGCAAGGCTACAGACTGCAAAAAACGTCCTTTTGTATCCTAGTAGGCATATACTATCACAACATCCCCACTCACACCCTTCAGAGTGGGTACCACAGGGTCACCCAGGTCGCCAAAACCGCCAGCATAGCAAAAATGGCTGAAAAGTGCATAAATTGCATCAGCGCTCGTCCCACTCTGCCCCATACAAAGCCCATGGAGTCGGGACCCGGAAACACTTTTTCGGCTCAAAATAAAAAAACAAAAAGCTTCATGATTTTCGACCCCAAAAAGGGGAGGGGTCATTTTTTCGACATTTTTGACCCCTCCCCCCCCGCCACACCTCCCTCAAAACCTCAAAAAAGTAGGTTTCAAGTGGGGGGGGGGGGGGTCCGGACCAAAAACTCATTGGGGGATGCGTTTATTGGACAAAATAATGATTCTACAAGGGGTTAAACTAGCAATTCAACCCCTTGGGGTAGGGTACGCGAATAGGCCCAAAAAGGCCCAAACCGGGGGGGGGTATGTGGCGTTTTCCCCTATACACAGGCCTGCCTAGCTTTGATCTAACAACCTCTGCGAGGTGATTTTCAAGTATCACTAAACAGCCTACGCAACGGCAAGTCCACCTGCAGAGAATCTACCCCAAGCAACACACACCCAAACTAGCGTAAAAACTACATAAATGCAGGCCAAAACATGCTTTACATATCTTGGATGGTCATTTTAGGTGATCACAACATCAACAAAATAAGTTTCAGATCCTTCGATTTTTGAGTTGCCCAGGGTGAAAACCTGCATAAGTAGGTTGTGTACCAATCCCGTTTGAACCCCCCCATCCCCCCCACCCGCACCCAATACCCAAATAGGGTGAAAACTACATAAATACGGCCTAAAACATGCTTCACATACCTTGGATGGTCATATTGTGTGGTCACAAGCTCAAAAAAACAAGTTTCGAAAACTTACATTTTGGAGCTGTCCAAGGTGAAAAACTGCATGAGCAGGTTGCGCACTGGCCCATTCATTCATTTAAGCCATTATTGGTGGACATAGTCATTTCGCGCCTTTGGCACGGGTTTTGACTGGCCCTTGGTAGGGCTAGAGACTGCAAAAAACGTCCTTTCGTATCCTAGTCGGCATATACTGTCACAACATCCCCACTCACACCCCTCAGAGTGGGTACCACAGGGTCACCGAGGTCGCCAAAACCCCCAACATAGCAAAAATGGCTGAAAAGTGCATAAACTGCATTAGCGCTCGTCCCACTACGCCCCATACAAAGCCCATGGAGTCGGGACCCGGATACACTTTTTCGGCTCACAATAAAAAAAACAAAAAGATTCATGATTTTCGACCCCAAAAAGGAGGGGGTCATTTTTTGACCCCCCCCCCCCCGCCCGCCACCCCACCCCCCTCCTCAAAACCTCAAAAAAGTAGGTTTCAAGTGGGGGGGGGGTCTAGGGGGGGGGGTCCGGACCAAAAACTCATTGGGGGATGCGTTTATTGGACAAAATAATGATTCTACAAGGGGTTAAACTAGCAATTCAACCCCTTGGGGTAGGGTACGCGAATAGGCCCAAAAAGGCCCAAACTGGGGGGGGGTATGTGGCGTTTTCCCCTATACACAGGCCTGCCTAGCTTTGATCTAACAACCTCTGCGAGGCGATTTCGTTTTTCCCCAACTGTGGTCACTTTGGTCGGGGGGCGGGGGGTAAACCCCCCTCTTCCAATGGTGTACGCCCATTCTAATCCCTCTCCATACTCCCCCTCCCTCTTGCAGTGCACAGTCAAGGTCGGGGAAAAGGACGGGCGCAGTGACGCCCAACCCACACACAACCGGCCCCTGTGGGCTTTGAGCAACCCCCCGCTGAAAAGCACAATGAAACAAATGGAAGTGGTTTGCAGTCCCCAGGAGGACGATGTCGAGCACACAGCCCTCACAGCTCTCACCAGCCCCTCTGTTCCACCACAACCGGCTCCCAACCATGTCAGTGTCGCATGCCTGACCGCAACACTCACCGGCACAAAGTCAGACGGTGCGCCGTGCATGGACACCGCCGTGCGAGCAGAACGGAGGGCAAGGGGCGGGGCCGGGGGGAGGGAGGGTTGAGGGAGTGCCCAGGTGTGACTGCCCCTTCGCTGTGGTCCCCTCGCGTGATCATTGCCTTGGCACACTGCCTGTGGTGCTGCCAAGGGAAGGTACACAAAGACCACAGGAACCCGCTCCCAGAACGTCTGCACCCCCCTCCCCACACACTACCTGGGCCCCAGGTGGCCCGGAGGGCGGCAGGGGGGTTCCATTTTGGGGGGCATGACGCCTGCAGTGGATTGCTGTCTGAAGCAGGGGGCGTCTACTGGCCTCCCGCCACTTACCCTTGTCCCTTCCTTGAACCATCTCCCTCCGCTAGCAGTGGTGCCCATCGGCCTCTCATCACCTTGTGCCCTTACTCTCCCTGTCTGGCCCATCCTTACCTCCCTGCAACTTCCTTTCCCTTGGAAGATTGTGCCAACGGAGCCCCCAGACCCTTCCTGTCTCACTGCTCTGTGTTGGGTCCACACAGAGGAGGGCAACGGCCCTCCCTTTGACCAGGTGCAATCCAGGCGGGGGGCGGGCAGGAATGCCCCTCATGACTACGGTGCCATCTTCTCATCTTCTTGCGGGCTTTCTTGGTGGCCGTTGGGCAACTAACGTTCAAAAAGGGGGGAGGGGGGGGTCGCGTCCACGGACGAGGGCCAGCGCCCCCACCCCCGGTCAAAGGTACCAATCAGACGTTACAAATCCAACCTGGCAACATGGCAATCACTTATGAACACAAAACAAAAACGGGGTGTTCCGAGGACCTCGAGGGAAAAACCACAGAATATTGGATTGAAGCTGCATTTCGCAGTGTGCGCAGCAATGGCAATGACAGCGACACGACAGCAGTAGCGATTCGTAGTCCGCACGGGAGAGCACCGCACCTCAGTAGGCAGCATCTTCAAGTGTCTGACAAAGTCCTCCTGCTTGCATGCCCATGTGGCCACTTTTGTGCTGCAATACAGCGTAGCGGACCAGGGCTCGTCAGTGAACACCCCATACTCACCGAAGCACTTCAGTGGCTTGAAGCTACAGACAGTGATCCCTGAGTTCTTGCCACGCTTCTTGCAGCGGCTGGAAAGCAGGCAATGTGGGAGGAGCGGAGATCGGTTGGGGAACGTTTGGACGGGTCTACCCCGCAGCACGGCACACGTAGCACCCGTGGCAGGACCAAATATTGTTGTGCACCCCCCGATGGAATGCTGAGTTAATGCACGTGAGCACGGTGTGCAGTCAGTACAAAAACGCAGAGAGAGATGTGGCTCGCCAGTGGCCTAAAAGACCATAGGTACCTTTCTGTCAAAAGAGAGACATACAGGTGCCAGTGGACTGACCACTGTCAGGCACAAAAAGCAATAGAGTGCAGCGGTACGTCACAGACCGTCGCTAGGCTTCCCCTATTGGATCCACTGTTATCGAACAATTGCTGAGTTCATATACTATAGGAAATCGAGACCCCCCTTCCCCCGGGGGGCAAAGCCCCACGTGGATCGGTTCTCGAGGGTCCTGTGTTGGACTAAAAAAGTGTAAAACTGGGAAGTCGTGGCACCAATCTGCACATAGGGCATCGCAGGGTCCCCCGAGTGGTAGGTGCCAGGAAGCATATGCCTTCGGAGTCCACACGGCTTGTGTGACTATCCAGCGGCGTAAGCAATAAAAGACTGTGTCGCGGCTGCAGGGTCCCAGTGGCTACAATCGGCAGACAGTGGCTACAATCAGCAGACAGTGTCTACAATCGGCAGACAGTGTCTACAATCGGCAGACAGTGTCTACAATCGGCAGACAGTGGCTACAATCGGCAGACAGTGTCTACAATCGGCAGACAGTGGCTACAATTGGCAGACAGTGGCTACAATTGGCAGACAGTGTCTACAATTGGCAGACAGTGTCTACAATCGGCAGACATGAACGCTGAGCAAGTGTGCCACTTGGTAGTGTAGCGTACACACTCCTTTAAATGTTCAGGATTATTTACAGTGCTTTTACTGGGCAAAAGCAGTTTTAGCAGGTGAGAGCGGGGCACTTGTCACTTTGCTCACAAAAACTGCTTCAGCCCCTTGGCGTCCCTCCCACTCCGGCGAGCGGGGGGGATATCCTGAATCCAAGGATTCAGTGGAGAGGTAGACAGGGACCGATTGAGGAAAGGAGTGAAGAATCCTGTTGTTGTCTTGCCCTTGTGTCAGGAGTGCCGAGGAGTCTGATTGAGTGTTTGGTGTACAAGCGGCTTCGATGTTCTTGCGGGTGGAATCGGCTTGGACTTTACAGCGACGTGGAGAAACAGAGGGAGGTGACCAAAAATGGGCGGAATATATCAAAAAAAGGAATGCGGAGTGCAAAGCGGATGTGTTGGGGTCAACGGTGTGACGGTTCCATATGTATCGGGAATGGTCTCCGCCACATTACAGGAAACAACAAAGAGAATTGGAGACGTAGAGAGATAGAAAGACAAAGGGGCTGGAGGGGGGGGGGGGTGAAACACAAGGAGTAAGTTTGCCAATTGGTGTTTGCGGTTTAACAAACTTGGTTGACTTTTTTGTGGAGGAAGGGCTCTGGGCTGTGTGTGTTTTGGGGGAGTGTGTATGTTTTCTTTTGGTGGGCAGGGTGTGGGGGGGAGTGGGAGGGGGGGGGGCTTGTGGGTGAGAGTGGGACGTCCGTTCTACTGCTCAACAGAACAGCCTTTTTTGCCACCTTGCCGACCACTCCCTTGCCAGCGCTGCGAGAGAATGGTGGGTGGAACGCTGGGAGAAAGAGAGAGGCGCGGGGACAAGCAGACAGACAGGGAGTAGGAAGGGGCGTGGTAATGCAGGACCTGGCGACACAGGCCATCTGACGTGAAGGCGACGCACGCGAACAAACCTGTTTGCTTTCCGAACGACCACGTCCACCTCCCCCGACACCAAGATGTACACCACATGTGACGGGTCGCTCTGATGGCAAATGCATTCCCCCGCCTCAAACACCCGCTTGTACAACACACGGATCATGCTCTCCAGGACCTCCGCGGGCCAGCTCTTGTAGCACAGGCCTGAGCTGTGCAGGTCCTCTACCGTCAGCTCCGGCATCTCCGTCTCCTCCACAAGCTTCGCGTGCCGCCTCACGCGCCGGACCTTGCCCACGACACGGTGCACAATCGGCATAATGAACTTGTTCATCAGCCAATACTTCTGTGGAGGAGGGTCGGACACAACATCAACGAAATGACGTTGGGGGCCTCTGTAGTACACTGCAGCAGTGCCGCGATGAATGGCGGGCGTAAGGGGGGAGGTCTGCCGGTGGGTACTTCCGGTTGGACCCACTTGGGTGTGATTTGTGGGGCAACAAGTCCTGCCGGCCACGGGAGGCGGGTGATGGTTTGCTGCCGGTGCTCTCCCGATTTTTCCAAAAACAGGCAATTTAGAAAGGGGGGGGGGCGGGGTTCAAGCCACAAAAGGCCACACAGGGTTTGTGTATTCGCAACAGGCATAGGCCCGCTAACCGCCAACTACTTGCCCACTGTCGTCGGTTGTGAGTCAGCTACTGCAGCCGTTGAACGTCATCAGAGGGTGGGGGATAGTGTTCTCGGGGGACAAAGTTCCGGGGCCACAGAGCTCCGAGGGCTCTATCCCCCGGGAACACTATGCCTCAGAACGAGAAAAATGTAAGTTGTGTACAAAAAAATCGTCTAGTTGTGTAATTTTTCTTTTGCGGTAAATGCGTGTAATTTTTTTTTTTGCGGTAAGTCGTGTGAATTATAAAAAAAATTGAATTTTTTAATTTTTGCGGTAAGGGCGTGTAATTTTTTTTTTGCGGTAAGTCGTGTAAATTACAAAAAAAATTGAAAAATTGAAAGGAATGCAACCTGTGCAATACATGCGCAATATGTACAGTTGCCGGTTCCGTGCGGCACCCCATAGCGACCTTAACGATGGGACGCCGAGTCCACAAAGCACATAGTACTCTGCGTGGCCACCAATTAGTTGGTACTCGGCCAATATAACATAGTTTCACATGCTGTCATTGGCATTAAACTCAAAATCAGGCCCAAGAAAAGAGTCCTGACAGGGCCATGGCCAACATCCAGTGTGCCTGCACTGGGAACAAAATCAGGCTCAAGAAAAAGAGTCCTGACAGGGCCATGGCCAACGCTAGTGCCACCATTATAGGCCACCAAGGCACTGGTGTGGGGCCAATATAACATAGTTTCACAGGGTGTCGTGGACACGAGACACAAAATCAGGCTCGAAAAAAGAGTCCCGACAGGGCCATGGCCAACATCCAGTGTGCCTGCACTGGGAACAAAATCAGGCTCAAGAAAAAGAGTCCTGACAGGGCCATGGCCAACGCTAGTGCCACCATTATAGGCCACCAAGGCATTGGTATGGGGCCAATATAATAGCAATCTTATACGCTAAGCCGTTGGTGCACCAAACGGGCGGAGGAAAATACAGCCCACAAAACATGCACCCGCTACAAGTAGTTGCAAAATGCACGCTTGTAGATCAAATTCGTTTTTGTGTCGCTGGACTTGGGCTTTGCACCAGGATTGGGGTTAAACTGACAAGCGGCGCGCAACTCTGCTACTAGCTGCTTGGACGGGTCATTGATAAAAAGCTAGTCACGCTTTAGCTGGCCAGATGCATCTGCTGGGTAGCCATCCGGCACCTTGCGCCACTCTCCAAGGATGAGGACCTTGGGACGGGTGTCCCCGTTTGTGGGAGTGGCTATGGAAGGTTGCGGCCTGGCCTGCGGGCTTCCCACGCTCTGCTCAGCGGAGGCCTCCTTGCCTTCGAGTGGGGCGGGGGTGGCCTGAACACTCTCCTCGATGGCCGAAAGTGCACCTTCAATTTGGGTGCTAGGGGGGACTCAGGAGGGCCAGGAAGCTCGGTCACGCCCTCCACATCATCACCGGGCGATTGAACGACCCGCACAGCACGATCAGCATTAACAATGCTGAGCACATAGTCCACAAACCGGCACACATTGGGACGAGGGGCACATCGGAAAAAGTACCCCGGTGCTCCACCACGCGATGTTCAAGCTTTGAAAACCACAAGACCAACCGTCCGTTTGGAATACCAAGGCGCGGTGCTTGGTGGTTAGCGAAAGCTTCTTCAAGGCCAACAAGAAAGGATAGATCAAATGAGTGGAGCTTAGGGGTTCCCAGACCCAAATAGCGAAAAGCTCCAACCGGACGCGACAATCGAGGGCACACACAAACTAGTGTAACCCTTCCTTGTCATCAGAATTAACCACAAAAATGTGGCGGCGGCACCACCTCATGCTGGCCAGTCTTGTGCCGGATTCAACTCTCTCCATGTACCTGGAGTGTCTCTTGATATATAGAAGCGCTAGAGTCCACACACGTGGTTCATTGATTTCATTGTGGCAAACCTCTTGGTTCAACCAACACACGATATCCTTGTCTGTGAACCAATCTCCCACCCCCAAAGGGGTTGTTTCGCTCGGGATGGTGCTTCGAGTACGCCTTTTGGAAGTGGGAGGGTTGATAGGGGGTGGACTTGGCAAGGCCTTCTTTCTCTTCACCTTCTTCTGTGGCACCGGGGCCGTAGGGGGAGGCGCAAAGAGGTCCACCTCCGAATCAGATGACTGGACCTCTTTTTTCTTCACCTCCTTGCCCGGGGGACAGGCCAACAAAGAATTAGAAAGGATGTCCAACTCCTCGTCACCGGACACGGATTCGTTGGGGAGGGTGGCGGTCAGAACCTCCTCAACGTCTACCTCCCGACACCACTTTTGAAAGTGCCACTTGTCCGTGTTGGGGTGGGCCCTTCCACAAACTGGACACTCCAAAATGTGTAGGCAAAAGCCACACCCCTCACAATGCATGCACCACAGGTACACGGTCTTGTGACATTGGCCACACACATAAGGTGGCCGAAAGAGATTAAGGCAATGCCAAGTTCTCCGATGCACCTCCATGGGTGCAGCAACAGTAGTAGACATAGACTCATCATCACTGGGTGGGTTCAAAGCAAGTGTGGAGACATTAGCGTCGCTATCGGTATCACTACCGGTCACCACATTCCTACGGCTTTTTGCAAGTGCCGTTTTTTTGGGATGCAAGTCTTTCTGACTGGCGGGTGCGAACCTTTGTTGATGGCTCCGCACGTGCAGTTACCTTGTGCTCAATACGGCCCAACTTAAAAGGGCGTTGGGCAACAATCTCCCAAGAGCATTGAGAGGGTACCTTAAAATTCGGTTCTTTTACGAGGAGCCACAACAACACACCCTCACACATCGCAAACGTGCAATAGTTTGCACAAATACAACCATCCGCTGTCACGCGGAGGATGCGGAGAAAGGCTACGAATACCTCCCACGTAATCGAGGTCCCTTCCTCTATCTTACACAACATGGCTTTCCATTCGGCCACGGCAGCACCATCAATGGGCCAATACTCCTTAATGGGTTGTCGGTTCAAGCCTCGTTTCTTTTTTGGAGGAATCTCCTTGGAAAAAACTCACGGCATCGCTATGTCAACCCTGCATTCTCGGGGGTCCCCAAACAAAGGGGGGCAAAATCAGAAGTGGCTACCTCGTCCCTGCCTTCTCGAAGGCCGAAAAGAGGGTGGAAATGCTAGGCATGGATTGTGAGTCCCTAACTCCAACTCGAGGGGCCACACAACAAAGTGTGGATTGTGAGTCCCTAACCCCAACTCGAGGGGCCACGCAACAAAGCGTGGATTGTGAGTCCCTAACCCCAACTTGAGGGGCCACGCAACAAAGCGTGGATTGTGAGTCCCTAACCCCAACTTGAGGGGCCACACAACAAAGCGTGGATTGTGAGTCCCTAACCACAACTTGAGGGGCCACACAACAAAGCGTGGATTGTGAGTCCCTAACCCCAACTCGAGGGGCCACGCAACAGAGCATGGATTGTGAGTCCCTAACCCCAACTCGAGGGGCCACGCAACAAAGCGTGGATTGTGAGTCCCTAACCTAACCTTAACAAAAAAAACTGGGTCCTTAAGGACCGCCCTGCAAAGGGGGACAAAACCAGAAGTGTAACCCTGCCTTCTCAGGGGCCAGAAGAGGGTGGAAGTGCTATGTCACCCCTGCATTCCCGGGGGTCCCCAACGCCAAGCGCGGGGAAAAAATCAGAAGTGGCCCATAGGTGGGCACATTGCCTACATGCATGCATTTTTTCAGTAAACTTGGTAATTGTTTGTTTGCGGTAAGGTCGTGAAAATTTTTTGTTTTTGCGGTAAACGCGTGTAACAAAAAAATTGTCACGTCGTGTAATCTTTTTTTTCAGTAAATGCATGTAGAAAAAAATCGTCTAGTTGTGTAATTTTTTTTGCGGTAAGTCGTGTAAGCCCTAGACAATTTTTTTGTTACATGCATTTACCGCAAAAAAAATACACGAATTACAACATACACCCCCAGAACACGATGCCCCTGAACACTGTGCCCCTGCAACACCATGCTCCCGGAACACTAAGCTCCTAGAACTCTATGCCCCCGGAACACAATGCCCGTGGAACACTATGCAGGGGTGGGGGTCAAATCCAATTGCGAAAAATTGCAGAAAAATCGCGGAAAATTGTGGAAAAATTGCGATACCATAAGCAACCCTCCTTAGCCCTCATGGTGCAACAATTCTGGACAGGTGGAACAGATATTTTCATTCAGTCATTCAAAAGGTCGATCGGCACCACAATTACAGGAGGTGCCCCTCAATACCACCATGGAATTAAAGCATGAACCGAAGGCGGCGGATGTAGTCATCCAATTTGTGCTGCACACTAGTCTGCCTCACCATTGACAGCAAGGGGCACCAACGGGCACGTAAGATAGACAAGTCAGAAAAATTGCAGAAAAATTGCGGAAATTGCGAAAAATTGCGGGAAATTGCGAAAATTGCGAAATTGCCGAAAATTGCGAAAAATTGCGGACCTCAATCCCCCCCCCCCCCGCCCTGCACTATGCCCCCGGAACACTGTGTCCCCGGAACTCTATTCCCCCGGATCACTATGCCCCCGGAGCACTGTGCCCCCCGAAACACTATGCCCCCAGAAAACTATGGCAGGCCTCGGCGCTCTCCAAAGCCAAAGGCACCTTCCTTTCCAAAATTCAGAATACTGGGGAATAATGAGGAATAATGGGAGAAAAATGGGGAAGAATGGGGAACAATGGGGGAGAATGGGGAATAATGGGGAAGGATGGGAGAATAATGGGGAACACTATGCCCCCAAACCACTATGCCAACACTATGCCCTTGGAACACTATCCCGCTATCCCGCTGGGACTCTATGCCCCCAGAACACTATGCCCCCAAAACACTATGGCCCCAGAACACTATGGCCCCAGAACTCTATGCCCCTGGAACACTATGCCCCGGCATAGTGTTCTGGGGGCATAGTGTTCTGGGGGCATAGTGTTCTGGGGGCATAGTGTTCAGGGGGTATAGTGTTCTGGGGGCATAGTGTTCTGGGGGCATAGTGTTCTGGGGGCATAGTGTTCTGGGGGCATAGTGTTCTGGGGGCATAGAGTTCTGCCCAGAACACTATGCCCCCAGAACACTATACCCCCTGAACACTATGCCCCCTGAACACTACGCCCCCAGAACACTATGCCTCTGGAACACTATCCACCCACACAGCCCATAGAAAGCCAGAAAAGCTCAGTCGCAAGCACAAGACATGCCTTCTAAGATTTTTTATGATTGCCAATAAATCCCAGAGGCTTCTTGTTAGATGTTGTTCTTTCCGGGAGGCCTCTTGATGGTTGCAATGGTCACCCAGAGGGTCCCCAGATATACCCAAAGTTTGCACCGTGTGCGCACCGCGGCAAAAGCGCCCTATTACAGTACGACTGACTGGCATTGACTGGCGTAGCCACAGCGATGGTGCGGTCAGACCACAGAGCAGGCGGAGTGCCAAGTGCAACATGATCAGATCAGACGTTGGGGTCATGACATGCGCAGCACACGACCTTCGCACTCTCGTGGCGCTCCCAGAATGGCCGGACCGGGAGCGCCAGCAGCGTCCGCCACATCGCCGCCCGCTGTGCCTGCGCCTCGCGGCGCGGGAGGTCCTCCGCGCGCTGCCTCGCGATCGACCGGCGGTGCTCCCGGTGGTCGATCTTCGCCTGCACCGCCTCCTGCCACTGCAGCTCCGAGAGCACTTTGGCCTGGCGGTTGGCCGACAGCTCCTCCAGCGACTTCTTGAGGGCGCCGGAGCTGTTAAAGGACTGGGACAGTGGCGGCGTGTCGGGGGATAGCGGGTGGGAGGTGGGGCCATCCTCTTGGGCCAGGGCGTACGCGAGGCCCATGCGGAGCATGACGGACGAGGCCCACGTCAGGCGCTCGGTGTCGCGCCAGGGCACGGACAGGGCGGCGTCGTCGCCCACGCCGCCAGGGTCCGCGCTCTCCTCAGGGCCGAACGCGGAGCTGCGCCGGCGCCGGCTGAGGTCCCCGAAGACGCTGCCCCGGCGATCTTGACTGCCCCGGCGGTCTTGATTGGCGACGCTGCTTCTGCGGTCTAAGCTGCTCCTGAAAAGGACCGGGAGGACGAGGTCATGAAAGACCGCATTGACAACTGGAGGCCGGGCTGTCCTTAAGACCGAAAAAAGAAAGAAAAACCTGCCGGCCTCGCACGGGGGCGGTGAGGGGGGGGGGTACGGTCAGGGAGCGTCAATCCAATTGTGAAAAAGTGCGGGAAAATTGCGAGAATTGCGGGAACATTGCGGAAGATTGCGGTGCCGTAACCAAACTTGCGGAAGCCTCAAGGAGCAACACTTCTGCACAGGGGACACACAGGGCACCAACAAGCACGCGTGGGGGACAAGCAAAATGCAAATGCGAATGCAAGCAATGCAATGCAAGCAAAAGCAAAATGCAGAAAATTGCGGATCTCCCCCCCCCCCCTCCCTGCGGCCTCTGTACGCTTGGACTTCAGCAGAGAGCCGGCAGGTAACTGCTATTGGTCACTGGCCTACCGCTATCGGTTAACAGAATCCTGCCACTGACAACCTCAGGTCGTCCTGAGTGGAAAAGAAAAAGAAAATATCTCATTCCTAAAGGACAGCCCCGTTTGGAGGGACACTGCCGCATTGATGCCCCTTGCTGCAGTTCTGGCAGTCCCAATGCATGTGCACTCATGCAGTCCTACTGTAAGTGCCCTACCGTCGTACCTCCGCGCGTGGTCTGCCGCTGCAACACATGCAGTGGGCACACAGAGGGCAAGCGCCGGTATGCGCGGGGACTCCGTGGGCCTTTGTGCCGGGCTGTGTCTCTTGCAGGATATGCAGCCAGCGAACGCCACGCGTGGGTCGCTGGATGCTCGGGGCTGGCCCTGTGTGACCCGTTGCGTCCCCGACTTGTGTGTGTCCTGCTGTGGTGCCCCTCTGCTTGCAGTGCCACTCCATGTGCACCACCATCACACTTACCCAAGCACTTACACCAGTACAGCCCAACGCAGTGGATGCCATGGGCATGGCCAAAACAAAGGGTGGCCTTGACGGGTTTTTGGGAGAGAATGCAGACAATGAGCCTAGAACGGAGGCGCCACCGCAGACAGACAGTGCACCCAGTGATGGGACGACCACACCAACCAGGTTTTGCCACTGAAGACTCATGGTGGTGGCACATCCAAGGTCCCTGTCCTTAGAAAGGCCGTGCACACACAGCATGGCAACACTAGCCAATAGCTAACCATCACACCAAAACCCATGTGGATGGCTTCCCAAGCGTAACGCTGTGATGGGCAGAAGCAGGTCTTGGGTGCATGCTCCAGCCCTGGTTTATCTGTCTTTCCACAAACAATGGGCTCACATTCTTGGGACTCTACATTCTGCCACAAAAATAGCAGTCCTAAAAATGATGGTCACATGGGGTTGCTATGCGTAGACAAGACCTGGTCGTGCCAAGCGGACCGCAAACCCTTGGAGAGGTAGGGGCCACAACGTCCCACCTTGGTGCAAGCCCCTCGCCAGACACAGAGTCGAAAGCACGGTTGAGCCCTGGAGCCTTCAGCAACTTGACAGACCCTTGATCGTCATGGGCACACAAAAAGGGTGACCAGGGGATCTCTAGGCACCAGCCAGCCAGTGGTAGCCCCTTCTAGCTTGCAGGTTCACCGAAGACACCCTTAGGGCCCAAGCCTGCATTTGAAGGAGGGCAAGGTATCCTCCCCATGCCACCCTTTTTCAAGGGTGATGGTTAGCCCCACCAACCACTTCTATCTGCCTCCAACGGCCGTGCATCTGGTGAGAAATTGCCTCCCACATGCTTTACAACGGCTGCTAACTACTTTCGCAACCACTCATGAAACCCCCCTGTGGCCCACCTTCTCCTGAATCACGGAGGCAGGGAATGTTTCTACATATGTCCCGCTTGCCCGCCAAGCGATGGCGAGCGAGCAGTTCAAGTGGGTGTCTGGAACAAGCAGGACCACGACCACAGCCCAAAAACTAGTAAAGAATTCATGCCTCTAACCACTGAGCTACGGGACTTCGGGGGAATCCTTGCACTACGCGCGCACTGCGCGCTACTTTTAGACTATGTTCCCCCTGAAGAGCCCCTAGGCATGCCCCTTGGAAACACCCTCAGAATTAGGCGGGATCTTCCCGGTTCTTGTGGCATGGTGAAGGACTAGGGGCCTTTGGGGGGAAACTTGAGTGTGTGTTGGGCAGCGGAGATGGAGGGCAGTCAGGTGGCGAGTCTGAACTTGGGATGGCAAAGGAGATGGACCCCATCTTGCATTGCAGATTCACCACTCTCAACCCATCTTGGTAGCATTCCAAGTGGAGGAGTCCGTCTTCAACCGTCCCAACCACCGTGGTAGGAGGTCGCAGGCCATTGGAGCGGGTGTAGAACACCTTATCCCCAATACTGAGATCCATGGAGAAAATGGGCCTGAGAAATGAGGAGGGAAGTATGATGTCCTGTAGCAGGCACCCTCAAAGTGTATCACCATATCAATCAACCGAGAAAAAGAGTAGATGTGGTGGAAATGGGCAAAAAATGTGTGGAAAAAAGTAGAAATGGGTGAAACAGGGTGAACATCCAAAAATGCCAGATCCCCAATGCATCAAAACCTACTACCAAACAAAAATGATGCCCAAAAGTACCACAAAGTATGGGCCTCTACTACGGCCAAACGCCCAAATAGTTGCACTGCGCGCGCACTGCACGCGCACTACGCTTAAGGCGACGTCTACTTATGGCACACAGTGTCTACAGACTACAGACCAGAAAGGGATGGAGGTATGTATTTCAGTAGAGGAGGGTGATGCACCCAGGACCGTCATCCAAGGCATCCCTGACACTGAGGTGGCTAACCCCTGAGGTACCTGCTCCAGTGGTGGGGGTTGGGTGGCCCCTCCACAAGCCTTCTTGGGACCTCCTCCATGCGTCATTCTGTGGAGTAAGCTGTGAATTGAACCCATGGTAAGATGCCCTGGAGTTCATGCCTCTGACCACTGAGCTGTGGGAGTGTTCCCGGCAGTTGGCAGTAAACTGATGGCTAGGAAAGACGTTGCAAAACGTGCACAGACGCTAGGAAACCGTCCGCGGGCGTTAGCAAAGCGTCCGCGCAGAAAGTAGTTAACTGACTGTGGTCAGCGGCACAGAGGGCGGGGGGACGGAGAGGGGGCCACAAAGGGTCAGATTTGCCTGACTGCAATTGGCTGCAATTAGAGGGAGAGTGTAGAAAGAGAGAAAGAGAGAGAGAGAGAGAGAGAGAGAGAGAGAGAGAGAGAGAGAGAGAGAGAGAGAGAGAGAGAGAGAGAGAGAGCAATGGTCGGTTCTGATCGACTGAATGCCGCTGCCATAGGCACTTTCAGCCATTAGTCCAATAGGAAGTGTCCTCTGCAAGGAGCATAATTCCACCATCTGCAATGTACAATGGGCTGTACCCCATGTTCGAGGATACACTGATGGACCAAGGACTGTTCATGCAAATGTAGGACGAAGTCGTGTGAACCTTGCGCGAACACAAAGTCGTGAGGTCATCCTCGGCACTCCTCTGGTCTTAGAGGGCGACCGCTCCCACTTCATGAGGGAGAGCGGGGGGGGGGGGGGGGGGGGCAATCCAGGTTCTTTGGGGGGGGGGGGGTCCTGCATCACCCTCTTACCAACAGTGTCAAAGTAGTAGTCTACAAACAGCCAATCGTCGAAATTGCACCAAAAGGGGGGGGGGGCGGGGGCACTGCTCCTCAAGGAATGCCTGACAGTAGTCGGTGCGGTTGAACCATCTCAACGTCCCAATGCGGTACTGTAACACGCGACACCAACCAACCTGCGGTCTTGCCGCTCTGCCCCGTTCTCCACGCCTTTGTGTGCGGCAACGACGCTGCTTCGGCGCCCGCCGTCAGCGGCCTCACGGGCGACGGCGGAGCCGCGTCGGTGTGGGTCCGGGGCCGGTTTCGTGGGGGATCCCTCGCCTACGACGCTCTTCGTGCGGCCGTTGCGGTCGGGGCCCCGGTTCTGGAGGGAGGTCGGGGGCCGGCGGTGCTGCTGCGGACTGCTGGCGCCCTCGGACGCGGCCAACTCCGGCAGCGGCGAGGCCTTCTGGGGCGCGGGGCGGGGCAGGCCCGGGGGCGCGGAGGCGCTCTGCCGGTGCGTGCGGCGCGTGGCCTCTTTCGGGGACCCGAAGGTGTACTCGTGGAGGCCGGCGAGCGGGTCCTCCGGGTCCGGCAGCGCAGCGACGCTGGCCCGGCGTTGGGGATCAGGGGCGCGGCCGGAGCTGCCGCGGCGGTCCACGGTCTGCGGGGGGCTGCCGGGGGGCGTGCCGCCGACCGCGATGGAGCTCCGCCGGCGCTGCTGCGGGGGCGAGGCCGGGCCCGGGCTCGGGCTGTCGCCGTACCTCGGCCCGGGCTTCGCCGGGGCGGTGCTTTGGGGCGCGGAACCGGCCGCGACGGAGCTGCGCCGGCGGTGCCCCGGCTGCGCGGGCGACCCCGCGGTGGGGGCCCCGTCTCGATGCGCGGCGGGGCTACCCCGGCGCTTTGGTCCGGCAACGGAGCTGCGCCGGAGCTCGTCCCGCCGCGACGCCCGTTCGCTGCTGCTGGCGGAATCAGGGCGGTCGGGGCCGGGGTCCGCCCGGTGTTGGGCCGGGGAGCGCACCGGCGGGGGACGCCCGGCGACCGAGCCCCTCCGGGGCTCGCGGTGCGTCGTGAGCGACAGCGACCGTCTCCGGTGGTCGCCCGGGACCGGGCTCGCGGCCGCGCCCCCGCTCTCCCGGTCCTGCGGCTTCGCAAGGGACACGGACTGACGGCGGTTGTCGCTGCCGTCGCTCCGTCCGGCAGCCGAGGCGGAGGGGCGTCGGGCTCCGCTGGGGCGGCGGTCGCTCACGCTCCGCCGGGTCTCACTGGCCGACGCGCTGCTCCGGTCGGGACTCGTGAGGGACGCAGAGGTCCGGCGCGTCTCGCGGGGGCTCTTGATCACAAACGTGAGTCGCCCTCCTGCGTCCAAACTGCCGGACGACCGCCGCCTGGGCTGCGCCCCCACCTCCGGCGGAGGGCTCGCCCTGTCGGTTGTGCAGGGGCTGCCGGCCCGACCGTCCTGCTCGGGGCCCTCCGGAGCGTCCGTGTTCAGGGCCCTCTGGCTGGCAATCGTGTAGATCAGCTTCGCTGGACTGCCCTTCGGCATCGCCGGGGCCTCGGAGAGCGGCGCCGCGGCTGCAACGGCCGCGGCCGCGACCGCGACCGCGACCGACGCCACCGCGGCGGCGCTCGGGGCGCGGGCGCTCGGCGCCGCGTGTTTGGAGGCGTCCAGCGACTCCATCAGATGGCCCAAGTTCCCCCTCCACGACCAGATCCGCGGGCTTCTCCCTGGGGAACCGTCGCCAGAGCCGTCCTCCGAGGGTGTGGGGCTGGGCGACGCGGCGCTGCGGGGGCTCGGCGACCGCACGCGATCGGGCGTGAGGGCCGCGGGATTGCCCGGCACAGGCAGGGGGCTGCGGCCGGGGAAGGAGGGGCTGGGCTGGCGGGCCCTTTCGTACAGGGGGCTGAGGTCGGGGGGTACGATCAGGCTCTGGCGGTGCGGCCGCGGGACGGAGGGGCTGGGGCTGCGGGACCGGTCCATTAGACCCGCAATGGTGCTGTTGGGCACGCCGAGGGTGTTGTTGTGGAGGGGGGGACTGGAGGCTCTCAGCGCGTCGGGCAGGGGGCTGGTGGTGCTGGGCACAGGGCAGCCGTCGGGGCTCTTCGGGCTGTCAGCGCCCGCGAGGCTGCTGCTGCCGTTGCTGTTGCCGAGGCTGCTCATGGAGGAGTTGCTGCCGTTGGCATTGCTGTTGCTGCTGCTGTTGAGGCGGCTCATGGAGGAGTCGCAGTGGTGCAAAGGGGCGGTGCTGGACTTTCGCCGGCGCGACTTCGGGGGCAGCTGCTTCGCGTCGGACTGCACATGTGCCACGACGGGGGATGCCCTGTCTTTAGGCGACATGGCGCTCCGCAGGGGCAGACCCCAGGCGCTGCGCCCTCCTGAGGCCGGTTTGCAACCACACGGTCAACAAATGTGACGAAGGGGCTCTGAAGGAGGTAACGGGCTGGTTGGCAAAGCACGTGCGACACAGGGACGGTTCCAATGACACAGCCACAAACTTGGACGAGGCAGTCCAGACCCGGGCGACAATGAGCTGCCTCGCACACAGACAATGATATCGTGCCCCATGCTCATGGAGCACCAACACCACATTGGTATGTAACTGAGGCAGCCCAAATCCGTGCTGAAGATTCCCAAGGGGGGCTGAAAAAAGTGGTTACCCTACCCACAGGCTTGCGCAAGCACAGGCCCAGTTCTGACTCCTCGTGCACCCTCAGGGCTCAACGATCAGTACTAGTTGACTGAATGCGGCCACACTGGACACTTTTAGCCGTTAGACCAGGAATGCAAACCCCCTCCCCTTGCGCCATCAGTCCTTCACCATTTGACCACAGAGGGTGCCTCAGTCGCAACGCGCGCACCGCGCGCTGAGGTAGACATGTCACTTACTGGTTTACTACACAAGCTTTTCAGGCAGGGGCGCGGTGGCCCAAGGGGTTAGTATACAGCAACGGTGCACTCCACTCCAAGGACCTCGTTGTTACTTCTACCCAAATACCACAATGGGCCATCCATTGATGAATCCTAAGGCCCCTTCATTCCTTTCGTTCTACGCCAACCGGGCCTCCGTCATACCGCACACCCGCACCGCGTGCGAAGCACCCTCACAGCCTGGCCTTCTGACACTATTTAGAGGTAAAACAGCGCCATTTGACCATGGGGTGGTCAGTGGACAAGGGGTTTCATGACTTCTGGTTCAGTGAGACTGGGCTGCAAAGCGGATGAATTGAAAGGGAGTTCAGAAGAATTCTAAGCTCTCCCGACCATAATGCAATACTGTGCCCAACATTGTAGCACTGCTCCTTGTTTCTTGATTTTGACAACTGCAGGGTGCTTGTGTTGCGTTTTTGCTATCGGATCCAGATTGTTGTCAACTCAGAAAATCACCACCATTTTGCCCTCTTTGATATAATATGCACGGTTGATGATTTTCCTCTGAACCACAGAAACATGGCCATAATATCGAATCCAATGACTGTTACATACCTCTCAGGGACATTCATAAGGTGCCAACACGGAGCAAATTCACATTTTTTCAGGTTTTTCTCAACTTTTGGTCTAATGTACCAAAATGTTGTTCCCTTGGGGGGGGGGTATGTGTATGCTTTTCGAAATCTGTGAGAAAAGGCCGTTTCAGAAATGGATGGGGGAGATTGCAAGGGTATCTCAAGGCAAACTGTGGTACCCTCCACTAACGCAAGCAAAGAGAACACGTGTGAAGCGACTTTCGGTTGCGTGGGACTGCCCGTCAATTGCACAATGGCATCGCTACCATCGTCCGTCACAACGGGATTCGGCTTCAAGAAGGCATCCAATGTGGATTGCAAGCTGCGCTTCCGGGGCACATTTGCGGCCATAGTGGGTTGTGTAGGCTGTGCCGGTGTTTGGGGTTGCGGAGACATGGGCGTAACATCCGGTGACTCTGGCGACTTGGGGCGACATGTGCACCAAGTGTGCGTGAGTGGTACCGTACATGGTCACCGGGAGAAAACATCTTGGGTCTGAAGTGGCAACACAACACACCCATACAACGCCTTTGGAGAGAGAATATCACAGAACATACACAGGTGCTTGATTTGTAGTACTGGGAAAGCAATGCAAGGCCGTGCGTAAAGCAGATGGGCAACACAAACCAGCACAATACATGTTAACTAGAAAAACATGGAAGTGACGGTCTCCCGGGGGGGGGGGGATTGCAAGGGGGGGGACTTTGCAAGGGGGGGGGGGGTAGGTGGTCACAGTTTTGCGCACAGAGCTGTAAATGGGACGACACGCAGGGCACAGGCAATGCTCCAGAGATCACTCAATATTCCGAATCCGATTCGTTGTCATCGTTCCCCCTTTCATTTTTCCCAATCCTGCAGCCTGTGTGCCTTGACTTGGCACCCACCCTGTGTTCAGGGGCATGGCCCACAGGCCATCAGTTGTGAGGTCCACATTTCGCTGTTTGGTGAGCTGGACCTTGCGCCACGCAATGGCCTCACTGTACCCTGATTTCACCCAGACAAAACCAGGATGGGCCTCAAGGTTTTCAGGGTCAGGTGGCTGGCCAAAATCCAGCCACTTTATTTTGTCACCTCTGATCTAAACAGGCTGGCGCTGATGGTCCAGGTGGTTGCCTGAAGACTTATATGCGCCTGCCAGCCACTTGGACACATCCCAAAAATCATTGCGCTTCAAAATGCGGAGTTTTCATACAAACTGCTATTCGTTTTGCACAACGTGCTGGATTGTTAGGCCAGCCATGTCAGTGAGACCATAATAATAATCAACATTATGCAGGGCACGGTCCATGGCACGTGACGCTGCATCGCATAGATTATATGAGTGGCCCTGTGGGGCTGTCCGAATTTGAAGGTTGTACAGCTCACACTCCGCGCATGTATCCTTCATGGGCGCTTGGTATCCCAGCTTGAATGTTTTCATCGTCCGCTGGGCCGTTTTCAATGAAATATGGGGCTTGAAATCAGCTTTGCCCCGCTTTGAAAACTGATCCGCCTCCTCTTTTTGAAGCCAGTGGATCCCCACATTATATGGGGATGCGCGACGGCCACCCACAGGTGCCAGATGCACCATGTCAGTGCTGAGCCGAGCGGCGTCGCTGAAGCGGTTCTCAGCCTGTGGTAGTGCCTGCAGAAATTTCTGAAATTTCTGCTTGATGGCTAAGGCCCGCTGTACATTGGTTGTAGCCTTTTTCCGGGGACTCTTCATTGGGCTCAGAGGGATGGCAACGGCCGCAGCTGCTTTGGCTTTGGCCACGTACTGCACAACTTTTCGGGAAATTCTGAAGTAGTGCAGTAACTGGGTCTTGCAAATTTGGCGACGCGACCCACAATACGGTACAAAGTACGTTGTCTGGTGCCCCCATTTTCTGGTGTACTTCTGGCGACCTGCATGTTTCACCTTCCGCAGCTGCTTTGGCTTTGGCCACGTACTGCACAACTTTTCGGGAAATTCTGAAGTAGTGCAGTAACTGGGTCTTGCAAATTTGGCGACGCGACCCACAATACGGTACAAAGTACGTTGTCTGGTGCCCCCATTTTCTGGTGTACTTCTGGCGACCTGCATGTTTCACCTTCCGCAGCTGCTTTGGCTTTGGCCACGTACTGCACAACTTTTCGGGAAATTCTGAAGTAGTGCAGTAACTGGGTCTTGCAAATTTGGCGACGCGACCCACAATACGGTACAAAGTACGTTGTCTGGTGCCCCCATTTTCTGGTGTACTTCTGGCGACCTGCATGTTTCACCTTCTGCTCCAAATCAACGTCAATGCATCGCCAGAAGTTCATGCTGAGAAGCCTTGCTGAGTGCACTTTACAATCCCAAAACTGGGTTGCAAAAGCAGCGGCCTCTGCGGTGGACAGAATCTGGTGTTCCTCGTGGGAACATGCAGGTTGCTGTGAACCGGCCGCGCGAGGCTTTTTGGCCTGCCTGGTAGGGTCCCGGGTCACCTTCACCCGTTATGCACCCCCATAGCGCGCTCTTTTGCACACCAAAGGTTTCTGTGGTGCATCAAGGGAAGCAACAGCACGTTGCGTGAATTTGTATGCAAACATGGTAGCTGCTTGTTGACAAAAGGAGGCAGCAAGCAACACGGGCATCGTCCAAAAGGGACGAAAATCTCAAACATGTTGTCAGGACAGCATGCAGACCTAGGGTGTTCCAAATAGCCCTTTTCAAGGGCTATACCCCACATACCCCCCCCTTCAGGACACTCAGCGGGCACAAATGAGGCGATAATGGCACCAACCCCTGAAAACGCTCCGTGTTGGCACCAAATTGGACGTCCTAGAGAGATATGTAAAAATGGTATAGAACAACCCCCCCCCCCTGGCGCGCTAGGGGCACAGCGCCCCATGTAGGGCCAAACTTGGGCTTGACGTGGCTAGATGGGAGGGGTCAAAACGGGCTCAAAATGGGCTCAATTCACCTGTTTGTGCACCCCAAACGCTCCGGGATCTTTTTTGGAACGCATTTTTGACCCATTCCCCCCCGGAATTTTGATGGGTGAAAAATGGTCAAAATGAGCTCAAAATGGGCTCCTTTTACTTGTTTGTGCACCCAAGATGGTCGAGGATCACGCTTGGGATTTCCCATTTTTTACCCATTTTTGGTCCCAAAACAGCCCAGTTTCAAGGCACTTTGGGATTTTCGGAGGGCCAAAACAGGCTAGTGCAGGCTCAAAACAGGCTAAAATCACTTGTGTTGGTATCCCACTTGGTCTAGGATTATTTTTGGAAACAAAATCATTCTTTTGCCCCCAGTGGGCCCCGTTGACCCATTTTGGCACCCTCTGCTTGGGTTGGAGCGTGGGTCTAGTACAGGGGTCTAGGCATCTGTTTGGGCGATTTCGAGGGGTAGAAGTCACAAAAAGTGGGTGTGTGTGGGTTGGAATTGCATTTTGAGCAACGTAGCCCAAGATATGGCCTGGTCTTGGTTTGGGGTAGATAAATAGCAGCCAATCTGCGTGGATTTTGGGGCTTTCGGGAGCCTTTAGCGGGCGTTTCTCAAACATGTTGTCGAGTTAGTGGGCAGTAGAGGGCTCTTCGGCCACAAGAAATCAAGTTGCACATGGAGTGCACGGCGGGTTTCCCTTCTTTTTGGCGTTTTGAACGGGTTGTATGGCTGTTTTTGGCCAAAAATGGCTGTTTTTGCCCCAAAACTGCCTAGATTTGGGAGGGCGCCACAAAACTTGGTGCCTGCACCCTGCACAGCCACCGGTGAGTTTTTGGCTCAAAACTTGGATCTGGCAAGGCCGCCCGCCACCTAGGCTCTGGGACGGCTAGTGCAGAGTACACCACAAAGCGTTGGGAAGGAAGAATGGCGGAAACAGAATGGAGATGTGGTTGCTTGCTTGCTTGTTGCTTGTTGCTTGCTTATTGTTGGCTAGCATTGAGGGGGGGGGGTGATAATATTTTGGCAGTGAGTGATTTGATATTGTTGCGCACACAAAATACACATTGTTGAAGATCAAACTACATCTTCACAACCAAAGACACAAAAAGCCTCTCTGTTTATGCCAAAGTAACATGCATCTGAAACTATGGAGGAAGGGTAGTTAAGCAGTTCAATTTTTTCTTTGAAAGCTTCTCGGCAGATCAAACAAGCACTTGCGAAACAAATCACTCAAAAGGCGCAAGTTCCCATTGGAAACCACAAATGAGCCAACAATTCAGGCCCGGGGCAAAGTCAGTGCAACCAGGTTGTGGGGCACAAGAAAGATCAAGAATGTAACACTTTTGTTGATGGGACTGAAATCTACAAGTGCCGTTGTCTGATGATGACCGAGGGGCCAAAAAGGATGAGTCTCCAACGTAGAATTACCCAAAATTTCCCCCGGTGATCCTGTGCACATAGACGGCTGATTGAGAGATGACTGTCAGATTCTGATTCTGAAGATTTATACCTTGTCTTTTGGAATGATGGAATTTCTGCCTGCACCCCTATTCCTGTGTTCTAGCTTATGATGCAGCAGTGATCGGTTTCTTGGTGATTTGTTACCAAAAGTTGCAAAGTTACCCTGCCCTCCCCTGCGCTGGGAGAATACCAAGGGCCGGTAGATCGAAGGGCAGGGTACGAAGCATGAGACACCGTCCGATAAAAAGAAGACAGGCACCTCCGAAGGGGCTGTGCAGTGGATTCAACACAACTCCTTCTTAAGGTAAGGCCCAGGCTTTGGGTCTACAGCACCAGTTCCCACAGGGGCAACTGAGACTTTTGAGGGACGACCGCTGCCGGGGCATTAGGACGACCCTTCAGGGGCAGGAAACGCGCTTCGAGACCCAACGATGAGGCGTGCAGAAATCTCACAGCAGTTGGCACGGCGGGATGTGGAGCAGTTGGTTCCACAGAGCAGCAACTGTTGCTGCATAAACGTCTCCTGCGGGGGTGGTGTGCAGGGCCATATGCAGCCCGCATGCAGCATGTACGCGGTCTGCGGTGGTTCCATATGTTCAACAACAGGCGACACTCAGTCGACGGGGGCCTTGTGTTTGGTGCACTCTCGGACATCAGCCAACATGTTTGATGGCTTTGCAGGAAAACCCCCCCCCTCGAGCCTTTTGGACGCAAACCCACACGCGTTTTTGTCTTTTTGGCAAGCGTCGTGTGTCCCGGGCCCTGCACATTCCGGTGTTTTGCAGTGACGAAGAATCCCCATCCCAAACCGGGGACCTCCGATTGGTTCTCACCAATCAGCGCACGCAGACCTTTCCAGTGGGGTGAAGGTGCATTCATTTGGTGCCGAGTACCAGATTCTTCTCACGCCTTGATGGTCAACCCCGGTCATTCCTCCATAGGCCCCACTGTTTCAGTCGCGAGGATGAGTAGTCGGGCTACTGTTTTGCAGTGCCCGTCAGATCCAGTTGAAAAGGCGAGAGCAGTGCCATGCTGGCTATCGAGACCCTTGGGGAGTGGCAGTGCTTTGATTTCATATGGAACGCTCACTCTTGGCTCTTCGGGCAGTGCCAGCCTGTACGCCGCCTGCCGCAGCAACGCATCTACCCTCCCCACCGCCGCATTGCCTCAGGCGGCCGCGATGAGCTCCTGGAGTTCCACTGACGACACCCGCTCCAGATGGTGCTCCAACAGCTGCTGCCCACGGAACGTGAAGCTGCCCCGCAGCAAGTCCCCTCCCTCGAGCAGAACCGGAGGATACCACAACGCATCGTCCGCGGGCATCTGGTCGTAGGGGACCCGGTCCAGCGCAATCCACTCGGGCACGATGACGTCGTTGCCGGCCATGTCAAGACCCGCCAGAGGGGCGCTGCCACCGACCCGATACAGAAACTGCAGCTCTGCCAGAGGGCTGCCAAGGTCCCCCGTGGCCTGGTCCACCTCTATAAAGTCCAGCAGCGCACGCGGCTCAAGGCGCTCGGGATCAACTTGGAGCCCGCAGAGGGCACGCGCGACCCGGACTGCGGCGGCTTCCGGTCGCTCTCCCGGCTCCCAGGCGCCCAAAAGGCCGGTGTACCGCCCTTCCAGCTCGCCGCCACACCATTTCCCGAGGAGGATGTCCTGGTTGCCGCGTATCACGAGTATTTGAACGCCCTTGGGGTACGTCATGTTGTGTTCGTGGTCACAAGGCTCTGTAACATCCGAAGGCACCATCCAGGGGCCTGGCAGGCTTGCATTTCGAGGAGGGAGGGAACCGCCCCCTCTATTGGTGTGGCAGTCAACCGTGTTCTGTCCGTCCCCAACAGCCCTGCAAGGACTTTGCACCCGCCAATATCGCCTCCCAACCGCTCTTCCAACCGCCGGTAACCGCCGTTGCAAACACTTTCTCCATTGCATCCCTGGGGCGTGGGACGCCCGGGTGCCACTGCAACTGACGAAGAACTTAAGGGGAGGGGGGGGGGCAAAGCCCCGACATGATGCTGCTCTCTTGGCAGTTGCCGGCGTCAATCGACTTCTCGCCTTTCCCGAAGATCTCGACCAGGCCTCTCTCCACCGAGGCCTACCTGGGTCATGAAGATGGAGAATGGAGGGGGGGGGGGGTTCCAAAGGCGGGTTGGTTACCTTGTGGCATAATCAGTGTCCAGTGCCATGCATTTGCATGACCTGCCTTGTGGTCGAGGTGTGTTCTGGGATGGTGGGCCTCTCGCATTGACCCTTGTCCTTCCCCTGAATCCGATCTCTTCGTTGGTGATGGTGCCCACTGGCCTATTGCCACGATTGCCATGATTGATTGGAGGTGGGGGGGGGGGGGGCAGATGTTATGTGGGTGAGGGTGGCATGTCAGACCACTCTCCGGGATTGCAGCACACTGCCACTGGGTCGTCCACGGCCAGCAGAGCGAAGAGCTCAGAGATGGATCCTTCGTAGGATACTCTGTAGCCCCTTCATCTAGCGACCCCGTAATAGTGTTCGAACACGAAAACGAGCCATCCGCGAAAGCAATGGAGAAATCACTTTCCTTGACGTCGCCAAGCAAGGCCTCTCGTCCTGGTGCTCCAGCCTCCTTGCACTGCTGTTAGGGCCCAGGGCGCGAGTTTGACACCAAAGCAACATCAGAATACTGCCATTCTAGACGATTGCAAACATACACAAATCAGTGGTTTGTGGAATTGGTGCAGATGCAGCATCTCCGATTCTGGGATCTTCCATCATCGTCGTGCATCATCTGATCCTAGATGGGCCCTTTTGGAGGTATTCGCGCAGCATTCCCCAAGGGGTTAACGCTTAAAGCATTTTTATGTGCGGTATGCACGTGATGTACGTTGGAGATGGTAGATGATCCCAAAATCGGAGATGCCGAATCTGAACCAACTAAAAAAAACCACCTAAATTGTTGGGTTTACAATACTCTAACAACCTTTTTGAGGTGATTTCTAAAAAATCGAGTCACTGGCAGCTGGAAAATAAGTGTGGACCATTTCATAGCCCCGAAACAACTGCTCTGTGTTTTGAATCAGTTCCTGTTAGCTCCGAAGGACATGCTCAACCATTGGGAGGAATGGGGAGTTTAGTCCAGACCACCACACACCACACTCCTGCAACGGGCTCTGGGGTTTGTTGGAAACAGCTCGAATGAAGACTGCGAAGGGTTCATGCCAATTTCAGAATCCAATTCTGGAGTTCAGGGTCCATTCGGTTGGCTTCATGCCCGAAGATCCTGGGTCCTGATTCTTCAACAGGACTGTGTAGCATTGCTAGGTTCCCTGCAGGCCAAGTTCTAGGAGTAGCCGACACCAGTTCGAAGAAAATAAGCAGACCACATACCGGCACTCCAGTGCCAGAAAGAGGTTGAGCAATGCAATCAAGCCGATGTCAAGCCGTTGCTGTGCTGCGTACAACTGAAGCGATGGGCACTGCCCTTTCAGTGCTGCAGCCTTAACTATCTTGGATGTATTTGCAGACTTCAGGACGCGCTTGTATTTCAGAGTGGCAGCACTCGCCTGGGAACAATTCAGGCTTGGTCTCCTGTAATTGTAAACCACCACTGGCCACAAGCAACTGGAATTGGGGCACGCCACTTCTCTGAAAAGAGTGATCCCATTCGCATCTTCGGAGCTCAACAAGATCACTGGGTTTCGAATGTGCCGCTTTTCTACAAGAGACTGGACCTTGTCCACGTACTGTGAAATGGAGAGCAACGAAGATTCCAGAATTTTGTCCCCAAGGCGAATATACACTGCAATCAATGACTGGGGCTCTGAAGCAGCCCCAGCAGCGCCCTGCCCATACCAAAACGTTACATATTTGTTCAGGAGCCACCTCACAAACTCGGAGCTGGGGCGAAGAAGTGTTTTCAACGCAAGGACATCCTCAGGCGGGGCACGCTCTGCGCCAAACAGTTGCAGACGCATATCCATGCGCACATTGGGTGCCCCGCGATTCTGGACGACCCAAGTGGTGCAATTACTGAAAGGGACGAAAAGACATTGATACGGGGAAATACTCCTCCGACGGCACAGGATTCTCTGACTCATTGCGAACCATCCCCAGTGCCACTGGGGATGCAGAACAAACGTGAACCCCTTCTTCCACGCTGTTCCCACGGTGTGTGCAAGGGTATGGATCTCGGATCCCAGGCCCGAGGACAGTGGCCAATTGCGCAGCACATGGATGCGTACGTCACCGCAATTCGCAGGAAATTGCTGGGCAACAGGGGCTGTTTCCAGAAACCGCATGAAGGAGGGCTTCTGACTTTGAAACAGTCTCAAGCGATTAAGCTTCTCCAGGGCCTCCATGCTTGTCAGCAATGGAGCAGCGCCGGGGGGCAAGCAAGATGCAAAGAACCACATCAATATAGTTTGTGACCCCATTTTCTCTGTGTGAAACCCCGTGTACGAAACCGAACTCACTGATGGAGCATGCAAGCGGACACAACACCATGCAATGCACATGAAGCAGGGGTGGTCAGCTGACGAAGATGATTGTTCTGCCAGCAGGCTTCATCATCTGCTGGCTTCTGACCTGTACCCAGCCCTGTGTCACCTTCGCTGTGAGCTCCTACTTCGTCAGATGCCCTTCTGCTGCCTACATCAGCACAATAACCCCAAGACTCAGTAGCCTATCCTTCAAACAATTCAGCCACCAAACCAAGCCGGTTTAAGTATTTTAAGCCCTCTCGCCCCTTGGTGAAACAGCAGTAAAAAGACCAAAAGACGCGGAGCAAAAAAATCAAAAATATGAGTGTCCACCAGGATCCATTTCTATTAGGAGGCAAAATCGCTTCAAGGGGCCTCATTGACAGCGAGTGGAGCAGAACAAATACCATGTGCAACCTGCAAATCATGCAGAAATAAATACCAATCGCCCTGATACCTGCTGCAAGAAGAAGAAGAAGAAGAAGAAACCGTCAATTCATGGTTGAACCAAAAATCACAGAAACAGCGGGGGAACCCTTGCACTGCGCATGCACTGCGCGCACACTGCATGCTACTTTTAGACTAACCCCCCCCCCCCTTAAAGAGCCCCAGACACACCCTTTCCAAACGCCCTCAAGTTTAGGCCACCCTAGCTACCCTAAGTCAAGATGGCTGCGAGCTACCTTCCCTTCCCATCAAACATCATGCAAAATGGAAAAGGCCATGAATGGCGATGGTCACCAACCCGACCGACACTTCCCATTTCTTAAGTGACTGCTGTAGCGCTATCACTCAGGAGTTTTGGTGTATCCCACACCACAGTGGATGACCATCCCAGCCCCTCTCCACTGTAGCACGGGTTGCGGAGGGTGCATGGCTTAGGATCCAATTGAGCTACAAGTCAACAACGCCACATCAACTTCCGCCTTACATCGGCTTTTGCATGTTTACTCCTTTCTTGAGCCATAGTGAGGGAGAATCAACCTATGAAAGAGAACATGCAGGGAATTGAGCAAAGAATGTGTGAAAATGGGTGAAATTGGGTGAAAATCCAAATATGCCATATCCCCAATTCGGAGGAACCATTAAAAACCTGTTGCCAAACAACAATGATGCCCCTAACCCCCCCCCCCCCCGGCCGCCAATGGCCCCGGCCATGATTCTTCTTTCGAGAGGGGGGGTCCATTCCCAAGGGGGCGACTACAACCAGTCGTGATGCAACACCCGCCCCAGCTATCTGTCAAAACTTGGGGGGGTGGGGCATGGGGGGGCAGTTTGGGGGGGCGGGGGGGTCGGCTGGATGGTGTGGGGCCGCACACAGGTCAAAGAGCGCTCCACAGATGCACATCTTGGTATGCATATGCAGCAATGTTCGGCAGTTCCAATCAATGCTATGGATAAATATTGGCTCAGTGTTTGTAGCTTGGCCGTATTTTGTCAGCCACAACCTCTTGCTTAGAAAAAAAATACAACTACAGTGATCACCTTTACCTTCTGCACAGGCCCTTGCTCTATGGCTGGCATCTTGTGGCCAGACCTGTGGTTTAGGTTAGGGCTTAGGTAGGGACGAGGGGAGGGGGTGGGCAGGGGGGAGCGTCAGGTAGATGATGGCGTCCATCCACCCATTAAAACGTCACTGCTTCGTAGCACATTGTCGTTTGCGTGTGGAGCTCACATATGTACTAAAGCTCTGTTCATCCATTGATAGTGACCCATACTCAGAGGACGGTACTGACCGCAGCGACTCTACACTGGAAGCACCTGACATAGTAAATGAATGTACATCCGAGAGGGAGTCTTCCGACAGAGTGCCCCCCTCCCGCTCAAACAGTCGCCTGTGCACCAGGTCAGGGATATGGTGTTCCCCCTCCGACCCATGCTAGGCTCGCAAGAGTAGGGGGGTTGCCAGGTCTTACTCACGCGCCGATTGGAGTTCGACATATCACAGAAGGCCACTTGCTACTCTCCGAGGCTACACTGGCGAGGCCAAGGGTAACTTGGGGGGGGGGCTAAGGCTGCCTCACCGTTTTGTAGAGGGGTGAAGCTTTGCGACCCTAGGCCGCTAGCTCATCCGCCCTCGTATTCCCCGGTATGTCCATATGACTCGGCACGTTAATACACTCCCAAGTCGAGGTTGTAGAATCAAGCAAATCCATAACTGGCATCCAAAGATCAACATTTGTAACCGGCCCATGTGCTGTCACCCATCCGTTTGCTCTCCATCTAATCGCAGTTCCCTTCAGTCCACCATAAACATAAGCTGAGTCTGTACACACCGCTACCTTAATTGTTGCATCATGATAACGCAATATAACTTCTATCTGCCTGTAACTGAGCCCTATTGATCGTCTGCTTGGAGTGGGGGGGGGGGTATAAGGCTTTCTCCCATCCATTGCATGAATGGCAACACCACCCCCCAATCCACCCCATCAAGGCTACGTACTCTACGGACCCATCAGTGTACACCACCAGGTAACCGTGAAATATGTTGTTGTGCCTCATACGCCAATTCTTGCTTACGTGCTTAGGTTCCTTTTGCTGCCTTCATCTAACGAAGGATCATGCTGCCTTCATCTAACGAAGGATCATGCTGATATGAAATGATGTGTGTGATGAGAGACCCATGGTTCAAGAGATGAGACAAAGCTAAATGAAATTGTGTAAAGACAGAGGACAGATGACTCAACGGCTCCCATGATGCTACTAACTGCACCATGCAAATCCAGATTCCCAGAAAAGCCTCGAAGGTGGGGAGCCCACGCGGTAGGCACATATTACGCATAGACCACTATGCAGCTCGCGATGCCCATACCATGATACCTTGTGGAGAGGAGAAGGACAAAACGATGGGAATGCTTCTCATGTTGATCTTAGAGTCTTTATGGACCAGTGGTTCCCAACACTTTTCAAGCGAATCAAAAATAAGAACATGAAACCAACAAGTGTTAAGGGCATGATGGACAATTTCTAAGGGTCCACCAACCGGACACTTGGAACATCTGGTCCAAGGACTCAGTCGTTCCGCCGTCTTGAGTTTGTGCCACAGCACCTGATGGACAAAATCTGTCAGGGACGGGGGTAGCCACGCTCTCCAAAAGGATTGCCAGACCCTCGGAGACTATGGCGTTTCTGTCTGCGGATACGCCACCAGCCTCTTCAAGGACGTCGATTTAGCCCAAGGCTCCTTCCACACCGAGGGGACCTACCAATCCGTAACTGGGGTTTGTTTGAAGGTCACTAGTGCTTGTTCATACACCACCCGCCACGTGAGCCCTAGTTTTGAAGCAAGATGCCTGTGCAGGTTGCCTTGTGGGTCATACAAGTCCTTAACCCTCAGGACACCCTTTTTTGTGAAAGAGGAACAGTAGCACGAGAGGTGCCGCGAGCTTTTGAATACGGCAGAGTGCCACAGAGAGATGCCACCCAGTGCCGATGGGTCCGCAATCCCATCGATGGTGTACCTCCTCACAATCGAAATAGACTTCAGGCGATAGGCCAAAACCGTGAATGTTTTGTAGGGCACTGGGCCCAAGTGAAGGTAGGGGATAGCCCAGCTGTCCAGCAGCACTCCATACTTGCGACACTAGGCTTGAAACGTGTTTGTGACACAATCAAAGAAAATGGTAGGGCAAGACAGAAACTAATGACAAGGTAGGCCAAATTGTGCATGGGCCCAAGTCTGCGGGGGGGGGGGGGTAGTTGATACCCTCCCAATTCTTTCTCTTGGGCCATATTCTGGAGCATAACTCCCCAACTGTCCAGCTGCAATGCTGTATTGAAGATGATCTTTAGCGAGTAACCGTTATCTCATAGGGAAAGTAGGCCCTAGCAGTCAAAAGCACCATGGGCAGAACCCACATCTTCAGGAGTGTTATCCTCTCCTTTAGGGACAAATGGAGACCCGCAACCACAAAGGCTCGTCGCTAGGCTTCCGCCAGCGGGTAAGCATAGGCAGAGTCAGAAGAGATGTTCCCTATGCGCACGCCTAGGTACTTCACACTCTGCTGAACAAGGATTCCCAACAACCTTTCACCTACTGGGGAGGCCTCCACCAGGGCCTGGTCATCCTTATGCAAAAGACCTTTAATCACCATACCGCACTTAGCAATGTTCAGTTTCAACCCCTAGAAAATCCCAAATTCGGTCCTGCAGTCATGCACACACTATAAGAAGGGGACGATTTTCCGTCCCCTGATGGGAACACACAAGTCGTCAGCATACATGTGTGTTTGTGGCGGCGGGGGGGGTGTTCGGCCGCGGGGGGGGGGGGGCGCTCCCAAGGGCCTGCGCGCGACCCACTACTACCACATGCATACCTCCAGGGCGGATGTGTGTCTGAGGGTTTGGGGCTACAGAAGTATGTATGTGATAATAGCACTTTCTCGTCTTTGCCAGGAAGAAAGTCTTAAGGGTCGCATGCAGGATGCGGGATCTTCGGTTCGCACTAAACGACATTTGTATAGTGCCTCGTCTTGCTAATCCCGCGCTCAAAACATGGATGGTTTGATGAAAGGGAAGTATGCACAAAAAAACTTCGGCGCCATTGACACCACTATCTCGCAAAACCCAGGGGGGGTTGAGGGGTGTCGCATACAAGGACCGGGCCTGGCCGCCCCCCCATTGGCATGGGCATAGAGGGTCCAATGCCTCGAATTCTCGTTGAAAGTCTAGATAAACTCTTTGTGCAAGCATTTTCTAGCTTGTGCCATCGCTTCAAACATGGTCTAGACATAAGATTTGCTTGCATCTTTGTGATGGCTCCAGAGCTCACATTGGCAACTCTTTGTGGTGTGATCTTGCGTGTGCCCTAGTTGGGAGGTGTATCGGCGTTACATGTGCAGGTGACAACAAGAACGGGAACATATTGTGCCACCTTGCCTAAGGGTGGGCAAGGCACATTGGGCAAACAACTTCCACACGACTCACACAAGCATGACATTCTCTACACGTGAAGCAAGGTGCAGAATGGAGCAAGAGGCAAGGCATTCGGCGCAAAACACAAACCTCCACATAATTGCACCTGTCACACCACTTGCAGACCCCAAAGCGTACCTCCGCACCAACACAAAAGTGGTGTGTGCCCACCACACGCCACTGAAAAAAAGAAACCATGAAAAAAAGTCAATGTGTGTGCGATTTGGTGAAAAATTCTGGGGGCGGGGGGCATGATTCTTCTTTCAAGAGGGGGGGGTCCATTGGCCAAGGTGGCTTTCTTCGTTCAAAGGGGGGGGGGGCATTCACATGGGGAGTCCATTGGCGGCGGGGGGGGGGGGTAGTATCACGAAGTATAGGCTTTTAGTACGGCCGCATGCCCAAATAATTGCAATGCGCGAAGGGGGGGCCAGCACGCAGTTTGGACAAGCCCCCGTTTGGATAAATGGGTGGGCCTCAAAGGTCGGGTTCAAACTTGCAACTTGGTGCGAATTGAACTGACAAGCACAATGTGCGCACTTGTACCCCGCAAATTTTTACACATCTCAATGCGTAAATGACATTTATCACCCTTGGCAGCCCTCCGGCACCTCCATTTGAGCCAGCGTTCATCATCACTACGACTTGTGTAGCTGCCGTCACTATCGGACTCCCCTATTGTCTTGTGACTCTCCTCTCACCCATCTCTACAACCCTCGCTGCCCTTGTCCCATTCCTCCGTGCCCTCCTCCAGCTCTAGAGTTTACTTGCAGGTGGCATTGGTCGCAAAAAGCAAGAGATGAAGGCTATATTGCGCCATATGCCCTAGAGTGAGTGTGGAATCAGACCTTGAACTTGTGATGCTGAAAATTTATTGTAACGTGGTGAAGAGGCATATGTTTAACGAATGGACCTCCATGTGTTTAGAAAACAAAGATGGTGTTTGCCCGGTGCGGGCCCGGCACGCTACTGTTGTATTACCATTCTTGACTTTAACCCCAGATTTACCCTCCCCTAGAGAAGCCCCCCAAGTAGACCAGCGTGGACTGCAACCTTCCCTACAAGGCACGCTGCATAAATGACTTCTCATGAACCTAACTGATGATTCCTATCCCCACAAGTGTGGGTGTCCGTAGATTCAGCACAATAATGCTCCTTGCACTCACCACAAACTGCAATAATGGAGCGCTTTTGACAACACAAACCACACACCTCTCCCTCATCCTCTCCCTCATTTTGTGTTGCAACCCCAATCAATTCACAGCCCCAACCAATTTGTGGATTGTTTGGTGTGGATACAGGGTGAGGCAAAGCAGGGAGGGCGTCGAAAATGGTCATGGGTGGGGAATGGGCCCACAAAGATTCCCGGTGCATGTCCCGTGCGCGCCCGCACACCAACGACCCCCCAAGTTTGGTGCAAATGGGCTATGGATTCTGCCCCCCATGCAGGGGCAGGCACCCTCGACAGCAAGGATCCCCCCAACCAGTATGGGTGGCACCAGTTGGAGACTAGGGCTTGTCCGTATTGGAAGCGAGTGTTTGGCAACGGCTTCCCGGGCTCTTTCCCAAGTGGTGGCATAGCCCTCCCCCGAGGCGTCGACTGTGTGGTTGAGTGGGTGGGTGGGCGTGGGTGTGTCCGTGTGTACCTGCAAAAAATTCACGCCGAGGTGTGTCTCAAACGGGATGGGGATGGGGACCATGCCTTTTTTGTGATACGGGGGGGGGAGGGGGGGGGTGAAATCTTGGAGGAGGCAGGCACTTTTTCAGGGCAGGCACTGCTTTTGTCCTACCCCTACCCTAGGGGGGGGGGGGGTCCAGTCAAGGAGGCAGGCACCCACTCACCGCCTTGTCCACAGTACCTACCCAATATCAAACCACACGCAATGCATCAAGTCGTGAAGGGCTCACCACTGCTTGCTGAAGAGGTGTATGTTACTCACTCACTGTCGCTGGAGCTGTTGCAATCAGAAATTGAGGAAGCATCATCACTAGACTCTCCCTCGCACACAACCACATCCCTCTTCCTTTTGGCTCCAACCACTTCTTGTGTTGTCTTGCGCTTATGGGAAGCATGCTTGCCACCCTGATCCGCCCGTGCTTTGCGGAATCGTGCCCTTCGCTCGTTGTTAGAAACCAAACTCCAAACTGGCTGGTAGTCATACTTGCCCCAAGGCAGGGCATCCAATGCCAAAATCATGAATTGTTCAACAAGCTTGGTGGACAAAGACAATCGTTGAGGGGCCAAGAGAGCAGTGAAGCGCGAGAAAGCTTGCTCCACAGCAGCATCAGATGGTGTCAAAGCCAAAGTAGCTCGAAGGAGAATATGGAACTGAGGGAATTGGCCTTTTTGGCACACAATGGAACTCCAAAACTGCCTGGAATTCAGGGGTTTTAGGTGGGTTCGAAAAATGACCTTTATCTGCTCAAACTCGGTACAAATAGTCTCCCATGTCAGTTGGGAAAAGCGCCTTTTCCAATGCTCAAAGATGGCCTCTAGGTCTGCTTTCCCATGGCTGGTCAGGTTGTCATCTTGAGGCCATTCATGGACCAAACCTCCTGATAGTAGGACTCTCACTTGAGGGGGTGGGGGTGCTGGGGGAGTTCAACAGAGCCCCCCGGAAAAAGCGCTCAGTTGACAGGGACCATTGTTTTCATTGGCGTTGAGGGTGCCTGAGGAGAAATTCTATTGCCTTCGGCAGTGCACCTGGAAGAGAGGTTGACAGTCAGCCAATCAGTCCCTGAGCTAGCAAGCAGGCAGTCAGACAGGTACACACAGTTTGGGTTTTTTGTCAGTGGCAGATGCGGCCCCAAGCAGCAGGGAGGCCATGCGCCACAACCCAGGTAGCAGCCGAGTGGTAACTCAGCCGGCCGACATTCGTGTAGTCGGCGGTTAGAACCCCGGTCTGCTCACTTTGGCGCCGCCGCCGGCGGCGGCGCTAAAAATTCGTCACACCAGGACTCGAACCAAGGCCTGCGCAGCTGGACTGGACTGCGTTACCATTGGACCGCTGGCCGTGTTAACAACACTGTGCGTCCCCACTGCTTGTAGCCTATTAAGCAAAAACTTTTGACCCCCCCCCCCACCCCCCTCCCCCACCCACCCCCCCACCCCCCCCCAAAAAAAGTGATATCCAGTTTTAGGGGGTAGAGGCCTCAAAATCAAAAAATCCATTGGGGGATGCTCTTATTGGGCAAAATAATGATTTTACAAGGGGTTGGACATCCAATATCATGCCTTGGGGTATGCTACGCGAATGACCCCAAAAAAGGGGGGTATATGACGCCCGCGCCTGCGCTTGATCTAACAACCTCTCTTCGAGGTGATTCCTTCTTGACCGGATTCGTAGATATGGGGCCGAGTTGTGATTGCATAAACCAGACTACACGGGTTTCTCAAAAGCTTCACACTGCAGTTTTTACAAGGGCTACTACTGTGCCTAGTTTACTTAGGAGCATGGAGAAGGCAGGCAATGACATTTGGTAAATAACTTCCGAAGGGATGTTGTTGCCCTGCATGTCCACTGCGTGCATGTTTGGTCATAGTGTCCAGAATTTTAGAGAAAGTAGGAAGAATAATGTGATTGTAGTTTACGAAATGGTCAACCCTAGATCCAAGACTGAGGATTTGCATGAACCCACTGGGCTCTGCCTCCATAATGCATTGCACCTGAGACTAGCTCCTCCTTGCATGTAGCAAATCGTCACAGGAAAGAAGGATGGTGGAGAAACCTCCAGCCTCATTTGCTGAGGGGGATTACTTGCACCGTGGGTGCACCGTGCGCGCACTGTGTAACGTGTTCAAACAAACCATGGGGAAAAGGTCATTCCTTGATTCCTTGGTTACTCGGTGCTCACGTACCCCCCGTGTCCAGGAACCGGCAATGTTTGACCGCGGAACCAGGGGGCGGTTCTTGCGCACGCTTTGCCCCCAAAATTCGACCGCGGAACCAGGGGTTGGTTCTTGCACATGACCGTGGGCAGCCCCGTACTGCGGAAAAAAAATTTCCGGCGCGTTGTGCCGGGACATGCGCGCCCTCTCCTTTCCCACAATTAACTACATTGACAAATGAACACCAATAGAGTGGATCTCAGCTGACTGGGCTGTAGTGTGCCTTCCAACGAGCATGGAATGATCTAATGCTCAACTGGTTCGGATATTCAACCCTTCTTCCTGTGATACACCATCCTGAATTCCTGTCTGTGCTGCCCCTTGGGGCCAGGCTTCAGTGCTGCCTTGGGCTTCGGAGCTGGCTTAGGCTTTGGCTTAGGCTTGGGTTCTGGGACGTTAAAATGCTTGGGGACTGCATCATCATCCATGATGTCCATTGTGAAAAACAGCTTGTTGTTGAAGACATGTGCCAAGCCCCAGACACCCCTGGCTGCCTTTGCCCAGATGATATCCACACATTGGTCATTCGCAGAAGCACCATCACCTGCCCCGTCAGAGTCAGAACTGTCATCAGAGTCAATTCCCAATTCCCGGTTCCGTGGTAAAAAGAAGTGGTGCGAGAATTCGACCATGGAACCAGGGGCTGGTTCTTGCGCAAGGCGGTTCCTAGGCACGGGGGGGGGGGGGGGGATACTGCCCACACTCGGAGGTGGAGATGATGGTGGCAGGCACCCTATCACCATTTCATCGGATGTCGGTGACAATGATGCCAGCAGGAAGCCACAAAAGACACATGGGTGAAACTGTAAGGGGACACAGTGCGGTATGTGCAATGGTAACACCTTTTACAGCTTGGAAACACATGCACTTCACTGTCGAACAGGTGGGTAGGTCTACAAAATCACCCCAATACAAGCACCGTGCGTGCACCGCGTATAGTACTCCCTCTGAAGCTGGTTGCTTCTTCGCTAAAACTTTTTATATCCCCGTGGCACTACTCTCCACCTGCAGAACCAAATTGTGCACCTATGTCACTTCTGTCAACCTGTCCACCTTGGCAACCTATGGTTGCCATCCATCTGTTCAGTCTTGAGTTGACTGACATCCGTTGGTACTTCTGCACATGCCTTGTGCATATGGCTGTCTCATCAGTTATACTTGTTACAGCTACTGTTACTTACTCACTAACAGGTAGAGTTGAAGAGGATTATGACAGCAAAAGTGAGAAAAGCTGAGAACATAACTGAGAAAAAAAAAGCTGCTGGTCTGCCGGCACTGTCCATCCGTCTATCTGCCCAGGCGTCTGCACACAAACATTTACAAGCACGACATCAATGAAGCATCCACATCTGCAGGGGTTCACTCAGGTCCAGAAGGACATTATGTAGCCATAGTGATGGCTGCGCCGGACCCACGGTCTTTTCACTGGCGCCAAGCAGCAGGCAGGCTACGAAACCTCGAAACCTCGTAAGCGCCGCCTTCAGGGAAATTCATCCGCTGAGGACAGGCACAGCAAGGGCTGTTCTGTCTGTCTGACCCCCCCCCCTCGGCTGTGATAAAACGAAACATTCTTCGTAAAAAATTTTGTGCATCCGCCAGTCCTGAGTTCGGCCCCTTGCAGGGGAGCGGAATCATGGCCACGCCACGCTCCGTAATGGTGTGACATGCCGGTCTGTCTGGGGTGTGTCACAAAGCAGCCCCCAAATTCCCAGAGGAGGCGTGCACAACCATCAGGGGATGCCTTTCGGCCACGCGTCTGCGGCAGACGCCAGGAAGGGCGTGGCCTTCCTGCAACACATTCAGAACAACAAACCAACCAGCGACAAACATCAGCGACTTCTCCGGAGTAGACCTACATTTTCCTCGTCTCTACCGCTAACTCAAAAAAAAAAAGACATTAGATTGTCTCGCTAAACTGTAGATTGGACAGGGTCAGTCAAGAAAGTGATCAGGACATGCCATAAGGACTGCAAAAGCCTCCAAACTGAGGGCTCCGTAATTGCGAGATAATAATAGTCTGCGCTGTGTGCACACGACATGAACACTTTCTGAACGGTCAAGTGACATGCAAACACTGTACAACTGGTGTCAATATGGGACGCGCAAGGGGGCGAGCTTCAAAAGTCTCCGGTGCCTCCAGGCCTCCAGGGCACTTTGCAGAGGGTCTCCTTCGCCCACGCCCCCAGAGGCAGGGCGCGACATGGAGTTGGGGGCGGAAGGTAAGAAGGTAGGAAGGCTGGAAGGTGTGTGTGACCCCGGGGGTAGCCCCGGAACCCCCGAGGCTAGCCCGGGACACCCCGGGGCTAGCCCCGGACTCCGCGGGGGTAGCCCCGGACTCCCCAGGGCTAGCCCCGGACACCCCGGGGCTAACCCCGGACACCCGGGTGGTAGCCCCGGGACCCCCGGGGCTAGCCCCGGACTCCGCGGGAGTGAGTGGAATGGCTGGTAAAGAGGGTATCGGGCTATGCTCACAGACTATAAATCTAGCAAGAACATATATGCCAAAGAGGCTTTCCAGCGCATGGACGTCCATTTGGACCTGTCTATGCGAACTTCTCACGTGGTGCCAACCCCCCTCTTACAGTCCACATTACGTGTAACCTTGCGGCAACCCCCCTAAAAAGGGCTGAACGGTTTAAAACGGACAGGGCTATTTGGGTTGCAAATGAGTTTAGTGTAACTTCACCATGCATGTGTAGGACCCCCCGGGGGAGCACGGATGCTCAACTTTTGGGCATTTTGACCCTCTTTTTTGCCTGTTTTTGGCAACTTCCGTGGCACCCTCCCCTTGGCTCCCCCTTCTCGTTGTTAGACCCTCTCCCCAAAGGAACCACAAGGCAGGCAAAAGATACATAAGCACAAAGCAAGGCGATAAGGGATCATCTTTGCAACCACTCATCCACTTGGGACATGAGTTGAGGCTTATTCATATGGATGCGCAACGTGTCCTGCAGCTCTAGATAGTCATTCTGCATAGGCCGTGTCGTGTGGTCCAAGTCCTTCCACATAACACCCAAAGGAGTCACACAATCATGACTTGACAAGGGCAAATCATTGGGCACCTCTTGACTACACTTCATACTAGGACTATGTTGGGTCTCTGTGCATTACGAGGGAGGAGGCCAAAGTGACTCTTGCAATGGTTCACACCTTCCATCTTAAGGTAGAGATGTCCTTGGCAAGGATGGTTGGCAGTGATCACGCAAAGCAGGCACAAGCAAAGCTCGTCAATGGGAAACAAATCCAATGGCTGTGACACACAAACAATATGTGTTCGCCTTTCGCTTATGCTCATGTGTATCTTGCTCCTCAACTGTACATGACATTTCGTGAACACATGTCTTGTTGTGTGCGTGCATGTGCATGCTCTATGTCGCCTTTCCGTGCAGCCTTGGCAAACACCATTGTCACCAACGACATAGGTCAAAGCCATCACCCTATATCTCACCATGTTGACTTACAGCCAACAATTCGTAGACTACATTCTTCAATGAATTCTGACCCCTTCCCCTTTGGGACAATCGCGTGAGGAAGGTGTCAAGGGAGATGGAGGAAGGAAAAGTTGGTTGGCTGGTGCCACACCAGCAACAACTTCCCTGTGTTGCACAAATGGCACAAAAAATAGTACCAACGGGTACAAAATGCTCGACTCAGTAAGTTTTTCAAATAAAATTTGAAGTTCGGAATAGTCAACGAGTACTGTAATATTCCTTAATTTTCGCACTCGGGAAACTGCGAAAATAGGAATAATCACGTTTCAAAATTTCTGAGTGCAAAATTAGGAATAATGTGTAGACCTTAGATTGTGAGCGCCAGAGCCAGAGCGCATGAGCGCCAAAGCGCGATATGCTTGCGGCCTTTGACCACGGTTGCTACACAACAGTTGTGGGGGGCAGGTTTGGACCACAAAGTTTGTAGGGCCCTGCTACCGTCTAGTGAAAGGTTCGGTTTGGTTTTTTTTTTGCAAAATGTAGCTCGACTCAGAGAGAATTTGAGCCCCCCACACTTGGGCCCAAAACGGCCCCTGTTTTGCACTACGGCAGTTGGGGGAGACCAAGTCTCAACGGTGTAGGCTGCTGCTGAAACCGTACCTGAGGTTGTACAAAAGCAACATCAACACACATACGAAAGCACCAAAACCGCATCAAAGAAGTGCATTTATTTCAATGTTGAAGAGCATAGAGTCAAGCACATGTATTAGGCCACTTTTTGCCTCTTGATGATGCTAAGTTTTCCCAAGTATTGGGACGGCATGCAGATAAGCAGCGTGATGCTCTTCCTCCCATTGCTTCTCATGTGGACTTTCGCATTGAGGGGCGTACCATTGTTGACTGCTGTTGTGAACTTGTGCCTCTTTTGAGACAATTCAAGCCCTCGGACGATGGTGTTGATGAGGCCATCAATTTAGCCAAGAAATTGGCTACATCACTCGTAGAGATTTGGTGTTCTGCGAATGATTTATTTCCTTACTTTCAATGTGCAAATCAGAATTGGAGTGTGAGCTCCGGTAGGTACATGCCACTCACCATGTAGGTGTTGGTGCATTTGTGTGTCAAGGAGTCGAAGCTCTTGGACACCAAACCAAGGTGGCTTGTCCTTCAACAAGATGGTGTCCTAAGACATTCCTTGCTAAGCTATTTGGCATCATTGAGTTGTGCCATGCCTCTCATGAAGATGTTCTTGGTATTTTATTGGATCTACTATCACATGTAGAGGACGCTTGAGGTTTGGCTCCCAAGGTAAGCCCAAGCTTCCAAGATAATTCCGCACCATCCAACAATTGGCAAGGAATGAGGCACAAGGTCAAGGTTACGAGCAACAAATAAGCTGAGAGAGCTGGAACAAAGCAACGTGGAACTGCCGATGTTGCCACAATCCATACTCATTTTGGGTATGGCCCCAAGGCAGCAGGGATTATGGAGTCACACTACACACTCATTTGGAGTATGCCCCAAAACAGCTTGATAAGGGTTGCCTAGCAACAAGCCATGCTCTTCTTGGGCTTGGCCCTGAAACCTCAGGGGTTCCATAGCCACAATTATGCTCTTTCTATGTATGGACCTCCAAATGCATATAGCCACAGTCCATAGCCCTATGGTGTGTGACCATAAGAGAGGATGGGTTGTGTAGCCACAATTCACACTCAGTTTGGGTGATCCAGTATCGATCCACTCATGGAGGGGTGGTGTAAGAAAAAGAGCCTCATGCGGGCAAATTCGCTATTCCTCACATTTGCCCCTCACTGTTGGAACCCTACACCAACGGCGGTGCTGTAGCCATCCACATTCTTCTTGAGTGTTGCCCCAAGACAGCAGGGATTATGCATCAACAACCCACGCTCTTGGGCTATGAGATGACTGGGATAATGAACCACACTCAATGCTGTTGTTGATGTGGCCCTGATATAATAGGGGTTATGCAACCACAGACCATGCTCTGTTGTAATGGCGGTTGTGCGCCAATTTCATGCCTCCCCACTTTGGGCATCCGGAGACAGCAGACTCTGGCCAGGGGCCACGGCCCAAAGAGGATGTTTTCCGGCTATAGCACCCCTGTTGTCTCGGAGTCCTCAAAACAGGGAGGCATCAAAGTGTGCCATTTCAGTCCCACAATGCAGAAAAGTGTGGTCTAAGGCTGCATAACCTGATCTGACAATGTTGTGTGTGCATGCGCGCATACAAATGTAGCGTACAAATGTACGTGCCTGCGTTCCTGCACGTATGGTTGTTGAGGAGGGAAGAGGGCGTGCAGGAAGTTCCACAGCAGCTTGGCAGGTCAACACACCCCGCACCCTGTCCCTGTCTGCATAAGGGCAGAACAATGTCAGACTCCCTTCAGTCCTTTTCACCTCTGCCCAGCCCACTTCAGACGCACAGCTGACAGCAAGACACCGCATGGGCACCAAGACTGCTTCCTGTGTTGCCCTCCCTGCACTGCAGGCAGTTAACCTCCGAGGGCCTCTGTGGCCTTGTTCTCTTGCCGCATTGTGGCCTCTACGGCCTCCACGGCCTCTACGGTCAGGGCGGGTCAGACATGCAGGATTGAGAAGTGCAACGCTCATAAGAATGCTCAAAAAGTATCAGCAGGAGTCAACAACTAGACACAGGATGCGACAGGGAGGCAGGGCGGCGATTTCGTGCCAACGCTGCAGCTCAACTCTGCAGTGGGCGGAGTAGCCATCTCTCGGGATTTCGACAGGCAAAACACGAGGATATGCAACACCGGTATACGGGCAGGAATTGTGAGACTGAAATGCTTCAGAAAAAGGGGGTGCGTCATGCGAGGGGGGTCACCGCATCAGGCGGTACAGGAAAATACAACTCTCATCCCTTGGGCACAGATCTGCACTGCTCGTGCTCAGCTCAGGTGGGAATAGGTAGACTGAATGCCCGCACCATCAGCCCTGCCGGTTTTCAGTGGGTTGAGTCTCACGCGAATGTGAGCACACACTTCACTCGGCGGGCCAAAGGCTGCCATCAAAGCATGGCAGCGACCCACCTTCGAGGGCCTCGCCTTTGCATCCCCTCCCCCATCACGTGCAGAGCAGTCGTCACCAGGGCGGCTATTCGCGGGCATCGGTCGATCACCAGCACGCAGAACGCCTGCTGCTTCTCCTCCGTCAGTAGCGCGTGATTCCACAAGCGCCGCCTCTTGTCCTTCGTCCATTTCATGCCGCCACGCAGCGGAAATCCGCGAGGAGCCCGTTGGTCAACACAGTCACCACAGCACCACCACCACCCGTTCCGAACACGCCGCGGGTTGTGCTAAAACACATTCCACGTTCCCAGGCACGGGTGCGAGTACAGCGGCGCGGACGTATGCACTTGTGCGTGGGGCGCACAGGACGACACAGCAGTGGGCACCGCAGGGGGGGGCACGACGCCCGTCGTCGGAATGGGCGTCTCCGCACGGTGGCTACCCTGGGGCCCCGTCCGTCCCGGGAAGAGCTGCCGCGGCGGCGCAGGCTGACCGGGCAGCACCTCGCGGCCACGCGGCTGCACATATGTGACCTTCTTCCGGAACGGAGGAGCGCCGCCGTCTCCCGCGAATGGCAGGAGCACTGGTGGCGGGGGCAGGGCTCCGTGGTGCCCCGGGGCCACGTCTGCGTGCGTAACCACCGCAACACGAGGCCTGTGGGGCATCGTCGACGGGTGCAGCAGCGGCTCACTACTCGTGAGTGGTGTGGGTGCAGGCTCTGAGAGCCCTGTGGGGACCGCCCACTGGAGTGTGCGGCGCGGTCTGGGCACGGCTGCCGGTGATGAGGGCGCAGTCAATGGCGCTCCGTGCGACGCCTGAAGGCAGGAATGGAGGGGATTGTGCGAGGGGGGGGGGGGGGGGGGCACAAGGCCTTGGTATCAGATTGTTTGCCTTTGGCGGCGCCATTGACCTCTCGCCACTGCTGATTCTGACCCTCTGTGGGCCCGAACGTGTTTCTTTTTTGGGGGGGGGGGGAGGTCAACGGCCGTCCCTGAACAAAAAAACAACGGGCACAAAAAGAATGCCGTCCCCCACAATGATTTGGAGAACCCAATTCCATGACAACACCCTCATTGGGATACACAGCACAAGCCAGCATAAGAAAGCCAAGACCAACTATGCGCAGCACAAGTGAATGTGGACCCACCACAGTCCTGCCCACCACACCTGGACCACTATCTTTCAAACCCGGAGGAGGGGGGGGGTCACATACAAAGACCGGGCCCGGCTGCCCCCCCCCCCCGGGTCCCTTGCAGAAGCGGTGCTTTGCTGCGTCTGTCCCACAATGACTGAAAATGTGAGAAAGGAGTCCTAAAACAGCAGTTCAAATGCAATAAAACGGAACGAAAACCGTCGATGAACTCCAAACGCCTTCATCAGAAATGCCGCGCGGCTTCCGCCAACGCATGCAAGACTGCCACATGACTGACTGACTACGACACGGATGCACATGCCAAACATGATGGCCATCAGGCGTTGCCTTGTGCAACCCGATTTGCTTGCCTTGCTTCCGGTCTGTGGCTGTCAACAGCCTTTTCCTGAGCCTGAGTCCACATTGTTCCATTGTTCTGGGCATTTTCTGACCCTTGGGTATCAGTCTGTGACCTCCTCTGTGAACAGAACAAAGCCCCGGGAGGGAGCAAACCCCTGCCTGCCGCCCTTGCAGCCCCCTCTGGGTGGACCTCTGCATCTACCTTTTGAGGTGGAGCTCAGGGAAGTGGGCCCTGCAAACTGGGCGTTGCCGCAGGGTTGCCACCCGACGGCCTGCAGCTTGAAGCTTGGTGCGGCCATGGGGATTGGGGATCTGGCACACCCCTGTGCCACACCCGGATACCCATGAGTGAGGTGCAGGGTCCGTTAGGGGTACTGGCATTGCGAGGTCGTAATACACCACCAGTTTGACCAGGTTATTGCCCTACGTGTGCCGTGCCGCGTGTGTGACCAGGTATTGCCCTGTGGTGATACACACACTGGCGGTTGGACCAGGTGTTGATCATGCATACGCTGCAGGTTGGACTCATTGTTGCCCGGGGACGCTCTCTGCTTCATGGTCATGGGGCCTTCTCTACTTCAAAGGTTGGCAGTGGGCAGTTGGCTGTTGGTGGTTGGTGGCGGTTGGCGGTTGGCAGTTGGCAGTTGGCAGTTGGCGGTTGGCGGTTGGCGGTCCCTAGGGGCTGTCCTTTAGGGCCGTCCTTAACAACAAAAAAATCTGGCTCCTTCAGGACAGTCCTGTGGCCGATGCGCTGAGGTTGGGAAAGTGTGCACAGCGAAAACCCCCTGTCTGATGCGCTCTGGGGGGCTTTTGGGCTCACCGCTGATCACGGGTTCCCTACGATAGTGCATCGGCTGAGGGGGTGTTTATACTGTGAACACACTTTGCCTACCTTGGCGCATCAGACGCAGGGGGGCCGCACTGCGATGCCACATTCCCTAACGCAGTGTTGTGGTGGGAGGGGGGGGGGGGCACAGAGGGGGGAAGCGAGGAGGGAAGGAAAACGAATGGCAGAGCAAGAGGGTGTCTCAGGGATGCATTGTAACGGGGGGAGGTACCCCCCCGTCCCGCTCCAGGGCACCCAGCCTACGCCCAGTGCCAGCTTCCATGGCATTGGTAACCGACAGTAACCGCCCCATACCGCTTTGGCAACCTCCTCCAACCGCCTGTCTAACCGCTACTGGAGTCGCCTCTGAGGCCCCTTCCCTTCTAATGCATCCCTGGGGTGTCTTGTGAAGATGATATGCACCCAGACCCCCTTGGCCGATGCGCTATGGTAGGCAACGTGTGCGCACCTCTGGAGGGGGTGCACACAATTTGCCTAGGCCCCTCATTCTGTTCCCCCCCCTCCCGTTCGGCTCAGAAGCAACACGCTGTGCATGGGTTGTGCAAAGGGCATGGAAGACGCGACCAAAATGATGGTACCGGTGGGTAGAGGCCGTGGACAGGCGTCCGACCTGGATTTCGGGGGCAGGCACAGGCACAACGGCACGGCCTGTGCCTGCGGTGCGCCTCGACGTGGCAGCGTGCGCCTCCAACGCGGGAGACTCGGCAACGTCATAAATGGAAGCGCCGCGGGAAGGGGCCTCCGACGGCATGACCCCGAGTGGCGCGCCAGTCGTGGTCGGGACGGCGCCGTGGCTGTTGGCTGCGTCTCCTGCGCTTGGGGGATCCGGTGTTGAACCCGAGGGCACAGTGACATCGGTGCTCATCGTCCTGCCCGGGTGCTCCCCGGCCGTTTGTCGTACCTGCCAAGGCACACACACGATGCAGGGCATACCACATGGGCGTCGCATGCGCTGGCACAGTGCACCGGTTGAACGCGCCCATCATACCCCCCGGCCCCCTTGTCCTAGCTACGCAAAAGTACGGAACTAATACGGTCCCTACGCCTACTGTAGCTTCGACAAGGGCGTAGCTTGCGCACGACACATACAACTACCGGCACAGACGCCATCACCAATAAAGGGGAAGATAATGCACAAATATTCCCAAAATCAGAGCTATGTGGGTTCAAGTGGGCAAACACTCACAACAAATGTGTCCACATCGGCTGAAAGCTGCAACAAGAGACCCTCCGACTAAAAAAGATTCTGACGTCCCCCAGGCCTCACCAAGACGCCTTCCCCCTTGCAGGCAGGGACGTGTTGGAAAAGAGGAGGGGGGGGAGGGGGATGGCCGGACCCCCCCCTCCTCATAACGTCCCCCGATGGTCCCCGCCGAAGGCGGGCCAAAATTGTTGAAGCTTAAATCCTCTTGGCGCCTAAGGCGAAGCAAAATTTTGGCTGTCAGCCTCAGACATTGGAAGGGGAGGGGGGGTCTACATGGGGGGGGGGGGGGGACCCCTCCTCCTACGGTTGTCAGCCCTTCTAATACATCCGTGCCTGAAGGCCGCGGCAACGCAGGGCGCTTGTGGACGGATGGATCTGCGAACGGAGGATGAGCCGGCCACGGTGCGCATGTTCCACATGGGCACCCCCCCCACCCGTCGTCTGAACGCCGCCCGGAATGGACCGCACAACGCCTCTCGTGTTGTATGGACGGGGACGGGGGCCCAGGGCCGTGGCAATGGAGGCCGTGGGTGCCCGTCCCGTTGGCTGATGAGGACTCGTTGGCTGTACCGCCTGCGGGAGGGGCCTGCCTGGGCCTCCGTTGAAGTGGAGACAGGGAGGCTGCTCGGGGGGGGGGGGGGGGCTGTCAGGGACCGTCAAATCCACGAAAAATTGCCGAAAATGGCGGGAAACCCGCGGGAAAATTGCGGTGCCGTACCCAAACCTCCCGAAGCCTCAAAGAGCAACACCTTTGCACAGGGGACACACGGGGCACCAACGGACACGCGGGGGGGACGGGCAAAGGGCAATTGCCGAAAAATTCGGGAAAATGCGGGAAAATGCAAAAGATTGCGAAACTGCGAACAATTGCGAATAATCCATTCGCCCCCCCCCTCCCCCCGTGTACTCGGGCAAAGGCACATGCCACACCGTTCCGCCCGCCGCGGCCCCGGACCACGCCAACCGCAAGCGCAGGCCGTTCAGGTGCCGCAGCTCCCCGCGCCCAATCTCCACTTGGCAGACCACGCAGCGGTTGCGGGTGTAGCTGGACGCCGCGCACCGCGCGAGGCAGAGGGCGTGGAACTCGTGGCCGCACCGCAGGCGGTGCAGCGGGCCGCCCCGGCCCTTGTCCGACAAACAGATCGCACAGTCCCGGTCCGTCACGAGCTGCGAGCGCTGCGGGGAGGGCCCCGCCCCGGCCGGACCCGCCGCGTCGCGGGGGCGGGCCCGCGCGGCCTCGTCCGGCGGCCCCGGGCGCGCGGGCGTCTCGCCCCCCGGCCCGGCGGCGGCGCCGTGGGCCTGCGGGCGTGGCTGCGGAGGGGCGGCGGTGGGCGTGTACGCGTGCGCGTGCGGGTGGGGGGGTGCGGACGGGGCGGTGCGGGCGCGGCCGCGGGGGTGCAGCTGCGGGGACGGGGCGGCGCGAGGGCGGGGCGGTCCGTGGCGGTCCGGGCGCCCGAGTGGGGCCGCGGCATCGGGCGCCTCCGCGACCCTCGACGCCGCCCGGCGCACACCCGCGGCGCCGGCGTCGCGCACCAGCGCAGCCTCCGAACGGGAGGCGGCGCCAGCCCCACGGCAGTCGGCCCTCGCGGGCCCCGAGGCACGCGGGTGCGGGGCCGCGGGGGCCTGCGGCGGGCCCGACTGCGCCCTCGGGTCCAGCAAGTGCCGGATGAGGCACTGGAGGCCGGCGGGGGACAGCCCGCAGCGCTGGAGGTGGGCGGCGAGGGCTTCGACGCCGGGGCGCTGCGGTGAGGGGGCCTGGGACGTGCGCGGGGCGGACGCGGTGGGACGCACGCGCACGTGCCGTGGGGGTGGGGCGGCGGATGGGGGCGGTGGTGCAGGCGGTGCCTCAGGAGTTGGGGGGGGGGGGGGCAGAGAAGACCAGTGGACCCCACCACCGCCGGGAGACGAGGACATCCAACCGCCCTGCCCCCAGGGACAGAACGCGCGACGGGTCCCCCAACCGCCGGGAGGAACGGTCACCAAATGACGATTCCTCCCGCTGTCGGGTACCGATGCGCGTGCACCACCGGGGCCGTCAGGCACACGACAGAAGGGCAAAGCCAAAGTCGAAGAGAAAAGCGCTTCAGTGACATGTCACGGGCGCCTTTCGCTGCAGCAAACACGAGGGCGGATGACCCGCCGTTGTTCATGACACCGAAAGTCCTATGCCACCCCCCCCCCCCACAGGGGACCGTGCGCGCAAACCCAAACCGGACCTTTCCACTGCAACTCCATCGCAACCGGAGAAAAAGTTTTCGTGGACACCGTCGCCGCCCCCCCCCCCCCCCCGCCCCAAGTGCAAGAGGGTAGCTGTCCACAGGGCCAGGGCCGGGTGGTCAATGGTCGGTAACGATCGACTGAATGTCCCCGCCATAGACACTTTAGCCATTAGTTCGGTGGTTCTTGCACAGCAGTTTGTGTCCCCTTCTTGGGTGGGGTGCTCCACTATCGCAGGTACAGCCATATGTACAGGCGTCTGTGGTAAACCGGGCGGGATCACAGTGGGTACTGCCAGCCGCGCTAAATAACCATCGGTAAATCGAGACCTGTCGTGACCAACATGATTCATACCTGACCGCAGAAGCGGGACAGATTGGCCTGAAACAGCCGTGCTAGCCTCTCCCGGTAGCAGTGAAGGGAGAGAGAAAGTGTGGTGAAGCACAGCATAATGCACTCCTTCAGCCTAACTGTACTGCCCACATCTCCCGCAGGGTGGTGGTGGTGGTACGGGGGGATCAGGAACGGCGACGGCGCAGTCTAGCCTCACTGACGTCGGTGCTGTATGCGCTGTCAAGGTCGTTGCTGTCACCGTCCATGCCGACAGTATCGCTGCTGCTGTCATCTGTGGGCCGGGGGGGGGGGGCTGTTACGCAAGGCCTGGGGTCACCACGGCCCCATGCGCCCGGCAGAACACGCACCTGCACGTCGCCGATCAAGGGCCGGGCCTCCGCTGCGGTGCTGCTGCAGATGACCGGCGGCGACGCAGCGCCCGCCGGGGGGGACGCCCCCCTCTCGCCGGGCACTGCGCCCGGCGCCTTGGATTCGTGGCCTGGGCTGCTGCCGAGTGCAGCGCCGGGCGTCTCCCGGGGGCGGTCCGGGGGTGTTAGGGGCCCGCCGATGATCAGCGGACACCCAATGACGTCACCCTCGGAGCTGCTGGTGGATGTGCTGTGCGGAGATGCGCGCGCATTGCCCTGCAGCGAGTGAGGGGAGGGTTCTGGTTCTGGTTCTGGTTCACCGGGGCCGTTCCCCGATAAGGCAGTGTCGGGCACGGCGGCCCTTTGCTTCTCCCAAACCGCTCACCCTCAAAGCACTCATTGTATTTGCGGCATTGAGTAATTATGGTCCGCTGCCAGTACCCATCCTGGGCCCGCCGTCACCACCTGCCACACGCGAGTGAGGGGAGGGGGGGGTGGGCAGTGCAAGCCACCCAAATGCCGGGCACGCGGTGCGGCGAGGGGGGGGCGGGGGATTGTGGTCAGGGAGCGTCAAATCCAATTGCGAAAAATTGCCGAAAATGGCGGTGCCGTAACCGAACCTCCCGAAGCCTCAAAGAGCAACACCTCTGCACAGGGGACACACAGGACACCAAGGAGCACGCGAGGGGGACGAGCAAAACGCAATTGCCGAAATATTGCGGGAAATTGCGGGAAATTGCGAAATTTTGCGGACCTCAACCCCCCTGTGTGACATTCCGTCTGGTTGTTGCTCCTTTACGGGGCCCTGGACGGTCACCCGTTTTTCCCTTCGCATGTTGCGTCGGGTTGCTGCTTTCTGTCGGCTGCTGCGGCCGGTGCTCTTGCTGGTGTCGTTTCCGCGTTCGCGGAGCCCAGTAGTTGGCGTGTTGGGACTGTGCTGAATGTGGCATGGTGTGCCGTTTGCGTGTCAACGGCGCCCAATAGTTGGCGTATTGAGGATGTGCTGGTTGTTGCCGGGGTCGTTTGACTGTTTTTGCTGTCCACACACCTCTGTCCACAGGCCGTCCATAGCCTGCCTCGCTGTGTTTCTGTGCGGCCCAGGTGCCCTGTTCCTCCACGCGGTGTCCGGGCCGTCCACCATATGTCCTTTTCCCCCTCACGGTTGGTCTGCCCCTGATGGGCTCCCACTCCTGTTGCGCAACCAGCCCATCTGGGCTGCGGGAGACAGCCCCCACCTGATGCCGGTTGAGCAGGGGTTGCCCTGGCACCCGGTAGCGACGGGGTTGGCTGGCCAAGCCATCCCCTTTATTGTCGCTGCCTCCCATGCGCACGCTCTGCCATCCGCTCCATTTTGGTTCTCTGTTCCCGCTGTTCCGGTTGCCTCTCCCTCCTTGCTGTGCCCCTCCTCCTTGTCTGCTGTGCCCGCCCTTGTCCCTCCTGGTGTGGCTCCCGCGTTCTGTGTGTCTGTGTTGCTCCTCCCCCTGTCTGGTGGCGTTGTTAGGTGCCCATGTCGCGCACCCCCTCCTGTCCCACCCGCCTGCCCCCCCATATGAGGATTTCACATCTCCAAACAACGTGGACTGCCCCGTGCCCGGTTGGCTGTTCACGGCCCTGTTGCCACCCCCGTGGCGGGCACCTCCCGGAGCGCGGGGCACAGCCCCCGCCCTTGTGGAGTACGTGGGCACCTTGTAGAGGGAGGGGGGGTGTTTGCTGATGGCTCGCTCGGCGTGCGCTGCATTTGGTGGTTGCTGCAGTGCTCGCACCTCATGGTTCCCTTGTGTCTTGTTGTGTGTCCTGTTGGGGCTTGTCTCCCTGCCGTGTGTAGGGCGGCCTTGTGCCCAGCTGTTTTGCTGCATGCGTTCCTCCCAGTTTCGGGCTCTTTCTTTTTCTGCTGGCATGCTCACTGCTTCTGGTCTGCGGCGCCAGGGGGGTAGCATGTCGCTCCCTGCATCCCATTGTGGCTGTTGGGTTGTCCCACTCGCAGTTGGGTGGTGCAAGGGGCACCAGGCACTTTTGCACATGTCTCCAAATCTACAAACTGACCTGTCACTGGTGTTTGTTGGGGTTGTTCTGGGGTGAATGTGTTGCGTTGTTGCTCTTTTGCTTTCTGGGCTGCTGAGGGGCTCCCCGTTTGAGGACTTCACTCCGGGCTGTCCACGCCTCGGAGCTAGGGACTCGTGTGAGTCCACCCCCTGGTTGGTCGTGTGCAGTGACCACCAATGGTTTGGACGCTGTGTCTCATAAGCGTGCCCAAGGCCCCTGCACCCCCCCCCGCCCCCGCGCGGTGGCTCTTGCGGTGGGTGCTGCACGAAGGGGGGGGCATGGGGGCATGAGACGGACCTACGTGGGCACTACGCGGCACACGACCCTGGGCATTGGGCTGAGACATCCGCACCCAATCAGGCCACTTTTTGAGCAGTGGCCAGGCGCGTTGGGGGACGTGCGGGCGCCGGGGGATGCGGGGGCGGGGGGTGAAGGGGCGTACCTGAGTACCGCGCTCGCTGCCCAGGCTACGAGGCTCCGAGGGAACAAGGGGTGTGGACTGCAGCGGCGGACCGCCCTCAGGGCGGGCGGGGGCGGGGGGGGCTGCCAGCGGGCAGTGCAGGAGCTGCGTGCACGGACGCAGGGCCGCCTGAGGGGGGGAACGGGGCGAGCGGGCGGCGGGAGGGGGCCCGCGCTCGCACCACCCGGCACCGGACGTGAACACCATGTCCTCGAACCAGCTGTCGTCACAGCGCTCGAGTTGATCTGTGAGACGACGCAGTTGACGGTTACACCGGCGGGCGCGAATCGGTCAGGAACGCCGTCACCTGCCGTCACACCCTTCGGCTCGGATTCCGCAATCGGGGCACGGGGCGAGAGGGGGGGGGGGGAGCAAAGGTCGGCTCTGATCGACTGAATGCCGCCGCCATGGGCACTTTCAGCGTTTGCCCAATGGGAAGTGTCCTCTGCAAAGAGCATGAACCCACCGTCTGCTACGCGCAGTGGCCTGTACCCAGTCATCGAGGATTCAGGGGGAATGCTTGCCCCAGCGCGCTCCCTTTGTATGAAGTATCCTGCAGAACCCCTGCCTTCTCGGGGGTTCCCGATAGAAGGGGACCAAATCAGAACTGGCTACATCACCCCTGCCTTCTCGGGGGCAGATTGTTTGGTGAAGGGGGGGCAAAGACAGGCACGGCTGGGGACGCCCGGCGCGCCAACACTCCCCCTCACAACATATGATAGACCAAGGACTATTCATGCAAATGAAGGACAAAGTCGTGTGAACCGGCGTGAACACGAAGCCGTTATGTTCGGGCGTGGGGGCGGGGACGGTGACGTGCAGGCACATGCGGTGGCCACCTACCGTCGACGCTCCGCCACTGGCACACCTTCTGCCACGCGCACGGGGGCCAGCGGTGCAACGGCGGTGCACTGCACTTGCATTGACAGCACGTCGGGCCCTGCGGTCGGGACGGGCGACTCCGCGGGCGCTGGGCGTTGGTCCACTGGACGTGACGGCCGCGCTGCCTAACCAAACGCGGGAATGAGCGGGTGGCGGGCGCCACGAGCCGGTTCTGCCTGCCACTCACAGACCAAAGCGGGGCCCGGGGGGTCAGGCCGAGCGGCGCAACCAACGCAGGGCAGCGCGATGCAGACGAGGGTGCCCCCTTGCGGCCCCACCGGTGGGGGCTTAGGTAAGACCCGGGGTGACCACCCCATTTTTTAGCGAAGGAATTCAAACACGTTTCGGAGCCCAACTCGACAGCGGGAGGGCTGTGCAAGGGCAAACAGTCAGAGGTTTTCGGACTTTTGCGAGTTTCTGCGCCGTTCTGGAATTACCTGCTTTTTTGGCGAACAGGGTATCATCTTCGGCAGGCGGAGAGAGCCCCTCCCCAGCACCATGACCGGTGAACAGCCACTGTCAGCAATCCGGTATCCGGTATCAATGTCAAGCCCATTAGCGAAAGCAACAATCATCACAAACCTGTCATGAAGCAGGTCGAGCGTAGACCCCCCCCCTCCCCCAAGTCGTTCGACAGTTTTTGACCGTTTTTGTAGGGTTTCCCGCAAAATGGGTCGTGACAGAAAACTCGGTGGCTTGTCAATATCCGGAAACAGTGGTGCTACTAGAGACCCAGTCTTTGGCCGTGTGGCAAGGGAAGCCTTACCCATTTCTCTGCCCCGACACGGCCACGCCCGCCTCCCCCTCAGTAGTGCAAGACCTCACCGCACTCGCACTATCTTGTGGACTGGACAGCCCGTAACGGGCCGCAGGCCGGTCGCAAAGGGCCCCAGGAATGGGAAATGTAGCACCGGGCCAGGCGTTCCAAGCCACCAAGTGCTACCCACCAGTCTGTCGCATTTCCGGGCATTTTGCCAGTGGGTTCTTTCTCGTTTTCCCGCTCGTACAGTGTGCCAACGGCCCACCGGAAGGGGGTGGGGTTGGCACAAGGCCTTGGTTGTGGGCTCTGTTAGCCTGTGGCGGCGCCTATTGGCCTCTCTGGGGGGGGGGGGGGGCTCAAAGCGAATTCGGCACCGCTCGCAGATGAGACTACGCAGACGGCACAGACCCGCTGTTGTACGCATGGCGGCTGCAAGGCCAGTGTGCCCAACAGACTCTCCGCCTTCAACAGCCTCTCGTGCATGCCGCACGCCGCGGCCTGCAACTTCTGGAGGTCCCGGACGTGCTTGCGTTTGAAGTGAGCGAGCGCGCGGATCAGCGTGGGGACGGCGTCCGTATCTGCCACAGACACTTGGGGCAGACGGGCCCGTTTCAGGCGGGGCTGTTGCTGGGACGGGAGAGGCCGCTTCATGTGCAGAAAAAAGAATACGTTGGGCTCTGATGCTGCAACAACGAGCGGAAAAGGGCGCTTGAAGAGTGACGGGCCCAGAAGTGGGAGGGACCATGAGGTACAGAAAGCGGTTGTGCAGCTGTGTCGCTCCCGGTCGATACACAACAAAGTGGATCAATTTCCTCATGTACCCCGCTATTATGCGTGCGGTTCACGCTGCACCCCCGGGCACCCCCCACCCTGAATGCCAGGACGGTGATCGATGAGGTGGAGGGATCGGCTGCTCCGTCATGATGGTAGAGGATGAACCCGAGTGGTGGGGCTGAGTGGGTGATGTGCTGCTGCTGACCCTGCCCACATGAGCGAGTGTGGCGTGGCGGCCTGTGCTGCATGCAATGTGCTGCTGTGGCCTGGCACTGCCACTGGCACTGCACACAGCAGCGTTTATGGGAGGAGGCCGCGGTGTCAGATTCGGGTGGTGCACAGGAGAAGAGTGAAAAAAGCGCATTTCACCCGAAGTTGGCCCTTCCCAATTGAATGAACAAAGACGAGTTTACTTGGCCGCTTTTCACTTTTCGATTCAGTACGTACGTTGGCGTAAGTGTTAAGAAGTACATTGTGATTTTAGTGATTTTTAACATGAAAACCCTTATGCATCACCAAGCCAAGCCTGTGGGCGGGGGTGTTGCCTTAACATCCGGCATGTGGTGTGCACCCACGCATCTGATGTGACATGTGTTGATCCTGGAGCTTCAGCCGCTTGTGCGAGTCTAGCCAAGGAAAATCCAGGACACTATCATTCGAAAGACACACTTCTCTTCTCCTAGACCTGCCCATCTTGTATCAGATCCAAATATCTGTTGCTTGTGTTGACAGGGTCCATAAGAGCAGCACACCCACAATGCAGGCCGGGAAACGTGCCCACAATGTAGAGTGGGAAATGTGCCCGCAATGTAGAGCGGGTAATGCACCCGCAATGTACACCGGGAAGCACGCCCACAATGTAGAGTGGGAAATACACCCACATTATAGACCAGGTAATATTTCTGTTGAATGTGGAGACCTTCAATTCACACCTCACGTTCAACTGTTGTTCGAAGACAAATCCACAATGTAGACCAAGAAAAGTGCTGGTAGAGCGGGTAACATTTTATCAGGTGGAGGTTTAGGGTGGGGGCAACCTTGGGCAATATGTTTGCAAAACAACCATCCCAGTCCAATTGTGGCTTGCAAGGCGTTGGTGACGGAGTTGTTGTCGGGAAATGTTCCCGCAATGTTGAACAGGAAACTTAACCACATTGTACAACCGGAAATGTATTTCCCAACAAGAGTTACATAAAGTTTCAAAAGTTACCGACCCCGTAACCAACGTGCACACCACATTTCAAATCGAAAATGCAGCGAGCCAATTTTTGGTTCACCGGTGCCTTCAAGTGTGTACCCAAGAGTCTAGAGATACATAAACAAAACAACAACATATGCAAAATGGACACGACGGCGTGGACAAAGCTTGTGCACCCCATTGGTCGTGGTAACAATACTACCAGCGATAGTACCAACCCAAGTGTTGTTACGATACAGCATCAAATTGGCAGACTGTAGCATAAGATTCGGGTTGTGCGAGAAGAGTGGAAAATGCCAAAAGACTGCGAGTCACGAAGTTGACCCTTCCCGATTCAACGAGCACATACGCATCTACTTGGCCGCTTTGTAATTCTTTCGCGGTTCATGCCGCCTCCCCCAAAGGGCTGTCCTGAAGGGGCCATGAAGCAACGGATACTTGGCTACCGAACGCCCCCGTGTCACAGGCGACCGGTCATTGCCACGCAAAGTTCAATCAGTTCCTCGTATTGTGCATTAATCACGACTGGAATGTTCCTTTGTGTACCTGCTCACAGGTCTGCTCTGCTTACGAAACACCAATACTATAGCACCTCAAAATCGTCTACCTCAAGCGATCCTCAACATGAAGATCTCAACTGCGATATCATTGCACCTTGACATACCTTGTCCTGAAGGGGGGGGGAAGATGCTTCGTGACGACAACAAAAACGAACCTTCACGGGGACCTCGCTGCTTCATTGTCAAGACATGGAAGACACAAGACCAGGGAAGGATTATGGAACACTGGTTGGCGGTTGGGAGCGGTTGGTGGTTGGTGGTGGTCGGTGGTGGTAGGCGGTTTAGCGGCTGGCAGTTGGCGGTTGGTGGCGGTTGACGATGGGTGGTGGTCCCCGGGGGCTGTCCTTCTAAAAAAAAAAAGGAGAGCGTCACCACTAGCAATAGCGGACTCAAGAGGGACAACAACCACAGCAGCACTAGCAGCTGCCGCAGCCACAAGAGGGACAACAACTGCCGTAGCAACAATAGCCGCCGCAACCACAAGGGGAGCAACAGCCACAACAGCCAAAGCAACCAACGTAGACGCAAGCGGGGCAACAACTGCAGCAACACTAGCAGCAGCTGCAAAGACAACCGGGACAACGGCCGCAACCACATCATCATCTGCCACATATGCAAAAGGGGCAACAACCAGGGAAGAAGGCACCAAAGAAACCACTGGCAAAGCAGCAGATAGCCCAAGTGGCTGCAAAGAAGCCGGAAGAAGAAGAAGAAGAACGAGAAGGGGATTGAAGCCCTTACAGCCCTCTAGATCCCTATGACAGCAAACCGGAGGTGGTGGAGCCAAGGCGGTAGCGGGACTCAATTTGGGACCGTGAGGATGATGTGGAGCCTGACGTGGATTTCTCGCACCCCGCCAACAACGTGCAATGGTCCCCTGGATGGAGGTGAGGTGACCAAGGGACATTGGCCGAAATGTGGATGTAGGGAAGTGGCCGGAGGAGTATTTGGACGTGGTCGCAGACAAACTTTCCATAGATGAAGATTTTTTTGTGAGAGATGAGAACTGGTGACCGCAAAGAGCTGTCCAACGGGAGGCCTAAAAGCGTACGGTGATCGGGTGTTGTATGAGGCACGGAGCAAGCGCCACGAAGAACCAAAGGAGTTACAAAGCATAGACAAGGCATTGTAGCCTAGCGAGGAGGCCGTCATCAAGGCTCTTGCGAAGAACAAGGGGACAAGCAAGGCCATCAAGCAAATGCAGAAGAAGGTGGACACTTTGAGGGCGATTGCTGCACACCGTGGGAACACACTACAAGAAGAAACGTCAGCGGCCAAAAGAGATTGCCCCACACCCTCCCTAGCTCGCAACCCAGGACAAGGTAGGTGCAACTGCAGTTAGCGGTGAATTGCAGTTGCACTGCTTCACTGTGGTGCGCTTGACCAAGGGCCGCCAAAAGAAGAAGCCATCCAAGAAAGAGAGAAAGCCCAAGGCGAAGAGGAGGAAAGAAACAAAGACCAAGGCTGTTGCTGTTGCAGATTTGGAGAAGAAAGGTGCCAAGGCCGCCCCAAAGCGTAGGGGCCCAAAAGCGCAAGCAATGAAGCATCCCTTGGAGTGAGTGGTGTGCGGACATTGTGATATATAGTTTGTAGACAGCAAAAGAGGTTGCCCTTGGGTGCAAACAACATTAGGCCCTCCGTCATAGTACCAAAAAGCACTGTTATGTATGCCCTATTTTCTGAAGTTCTCAGTGAAAAAAAAAAGACACAAATGGTGAGGCAACAACACTAAATCCATGTTACACAAAACGACCACTTGTGATGACTCTAGGCACAACGCTTGGGGACCGGGGGGGGGGGGGGGTGTTCTACCCCATATTGTGTGGGTTTTCCAGAAACTGTTCCTATCAGCTCATGAAAATGTGTGCCAAGGTAGTGACCTACTATGACACACTTTCCAAGGGCGGAAACATTTGCCAGAAAAACAACAATTCCGCACTCCCTCCATCCCATGTGGCAATAGCCTCCTCCCCTATGCACTACCTCCTTGGATGCCTAAGCATACAAATGCTTCCCCTACCATCTGAGAATGTCGCTTTATCACCACAGCAATTGACAAGCGATGTTTGCCCCTTCGCCCCCTTTGCATTCAGCATGGAAGACCCAAATTCAATCATTGCGGTGTTGTTGTGACTGCTCTGGCCACCGAGGGACAGATGATCCTTTAGCAAATATTTTGTGGGTTTGACCAAAAATTTTCCCGCTCCTGGAAATGTGTGTCGGGGCAGTGCCTATCCTTTACACAGTTTTCCATACTGGCCAGTGTTGTGATTCCCGTGATTCGCCAATTGTCTTTTTCACTGAGAACTTCAGGAAGTACAGCATGCCCAATGGTGCTTTATGGGACTGTGGAGGATGCCAAGTCTTGTTTGGACCCAGCCAAGCACCAATGCCCCGAAGAAAAATTTGCTATGCTGCGGCATGCTGCGGCACGTTGCGGGATGCCGCGGCATGCAGCGGCATGCTTCAAGCCGTAGGTGGGGGGTACCCAAATTTTGCAGAAGCTGAAACCTAACCCTAACCTGAGGCTGGCGGGCATAGGAACCATCTGGTTGTTTCTTGTTTTTACCCAAAACATGGTCCTTCAAGATGGCACCTTTGATGACAGCCATACTGCACATAAAATACAATACAATTTTCCATTTTGACCTTCACCCTGGGTGTCTGTACAGCATAGGTACTGCCTGATGCCTTCTCCAATTGCCCACTGCCAACAGTCTGTAGTACTCCTGGTTGTCTCCTTGTTCCTCTTGGGTTGTGTTGTCCCCTCGTCAGTGGGTTCAACAGTAGACATCAGAAGAAAAAGTGAAGAAGGAAATGATCTGTCAAAGCACAGCACAGCATAAAAAGGGGGGAGGGGCAGGTTGGGCTATGCGCCCCTGCTCCTGCCCCCACCAGGATTGTTGCTGATTGCCACTGCCAGGAATGATCTCAATCATAGATGCACCATTTAACCACGAGAGTAATGTCCATCTCTGACGAATGACTGCAGGGATGGGATTGATATTTTGGTCCGATATGTTCCCCCAAAAAGTCCCAACCCAATTTTCAATGTGCGGCGGCATGCGGCAGCATGCTGCAGCAGGCTTCAAAACCTCCACCAACAGGCCCCCAAAACAGGTGCTGCGGCATGCTTCAACCGTTGGTGCTTGGACCCAATCACACTTTTTGATGCAGCGGCAGGGTAAAAACACTGACGGTTGGCAGAGCTGGTGGCCAACCCCCAGCCCAAGGAAAGGTGTGTCAGGCTTCCATGGGCTGGCGAGAAAATTTCATGGAAAACCAACAGTTCCCCCACCCCACAAAATATACCACCACCCAGAGGGGGCAGGGGGGCGCTACTGTAAAGGGGTTCCAGTGCACCCAACATTGCAGCATCGGTTCAGTCACACTCCCAACAATTCACACCCTCAGCAAAGCGAGCAAGGAAGCCTATGGTTGGTGGTCGAGCCACAGCCCCAAAGTTTGAGCGCACGCCCGAGAATGCATCATTTACAACCCCAATAGTTTGGTCCACGGGGGTTTCTGGCTGACACCAATGCGCAAGCAGTTTGGCCCGTGCCAAACTACTCGGGCACGGGACAGGGCGCCGTTTGGCAGGCTATTGGCACAAGGGAAGGGGGCGGGAGTATATTCATAGGATGTGCTGATTCAATGCCTAGAATTATTGGTCAGGGACTTTGCACGACTGCTGGCCCGCTGGTACAAGCTGTCAAAAGCTTTCCTGCTGTGTGGCACTGTTGTGCAGGTCCTTGAAAGAGACCAACAATGTTCACAGCTTGATTACAACCAACCTGGTGGTCCATGTTTCAAATACCCATGGACAAATGAAACAGAAAAAGAGACCCTGGTTTGTAAAACCGCCGATGCATTCAATGAATGCGTTGCCATCGCAACAAAAGGAATTTACATGCATGGCGGACAGGCAATGGGGTACTGCCAGCTGCAATATATTCACCTACTCGGGAAGGCAGTTGCTGCTGGGATGCGCAGGCTTGCAAGGGGCTCGCATAGCCCCACTAATGTGGTGCTGTGTTGGGCAACGTATGACAACACCTTTCTCAACTAACTTGATCCACTGAACCTCCCTATCCTCTCCGAAACCCTTCTTCACACTTCGCAGGAGCGCGTTCAATCCCTCGCAAACGAGAACCTGCAGCTCGCACGTGTAACAAGGAACCCCTCCAAAGGAAGGACCCCACAAGAACTGATAGAAATCATGACCAATGAATTTCTCGCGCACGTGTGAACATTCCCTAAACACAATTATGTTGCTGTGCCGTTCAGTCGGTCTTCTGGCGTTTGGCACCCTTGGCGTTGCCATCGTTGCCGTCGTTGCCACCAGGATGTTTACATTTCCTGCTCAACTCGTCAAACCTTCGTTTGTGGTACTGTTTCTCCTCGTCACCTTGGACCAGAGCGACTGTCAGTCCTGCAGCGAGCTCACAGGTATGAGCAGTTTCGGCAACGGCTTTCTGTGCGCTGGGCGCCTCCTTGAACTGCACATAGGCATTCCCATTTCCTGCCGTTTCATTGTCAACCCATCCAACATCTCCATATTTAGCAAAATACTCTTTCAATTTGTTGATGTTAGTCCTGCCCGCCTCGTTCGGCAAACCGCCGCATTTGACAACAGTGTCCCGGACAAACGTGCCTTCGGGACATTCTTTTTCAGCCTGCGGCTTAGGGGCAGCTTCCGGCTTGTTTCGCGAAGTCGGGGATCCACGTTGGAAGGCTGCTGCCACACACTCGAGGTAGCTAAACTCGTCTTCGGTGTCGTCTGTGCGGACCAGGATGAAGCAAGTCGTCTTTCCACCATGATCCTTGTCCTTACGAACCTTGAAACTCTTGATTCCACAACCCTTCTTTTCTTCGTAGTACATTGGGTGCCAGATCGACAACAATTCCTTCAGAAAATCAGCATCCCTGCTGCTGACCTCATCGCCCTCCTTGTATCGTCGAAGCATGTTGCGGAAAAAATTGCGACACTCGCTGTACCTTGCAAACTTTCTGTCGCTGAGAACAACTGGTTCTTTCAGATCTTTCACGTTGCCACCAGGATGTTTACATTTCCTGCTCAACTCGTCAAACCTTCGTTTGTGGTACTGTTTCTCCTCGTCACCTTGGACCAGAGCGACTGTCAGTCCTGCAGCGAGCTCACAGGTATGAGCAGTTTCGGCAACGGCTTTCTGTGCGCTGGGCACCTCCTTGAACTGCACATAGGCATTCCCATTTCCTGCCGTTTCATTGTCAACCCATCCAACATCTCCATATTTGGCAAAATACTCTTTCAATTTGTTGATGTTAGTCTTGCCCACCTCGTTCGGCAAACCGCCGCATTTGACAACAGTGTCCCGGACAAACGTGCCTTCGGGACATTCTTTTTCAGCCTGCGGCTTAGGGGCAGCTTCCGGCTTGTTTCGCGAAGTCGGGGATCCACGTTGGAAGGCTGCTGCCACACACTCGAGGTAGCTAAACTCGTCTTCGGTGTCGTCTGTGCGGACCAGGATGAAGCAAGTCGTCTTTCCACCATGATCCTTGTCCTTACGAACCTTGAAACTCTTGATTCCACAACCCTTCTTTTCTTCGTAGTACATTGGGTGCCAGATCGACAACAATTCCTTCAGAAAATCAGCATCCCTGCTGCTGACCTCATCGCCCTCCTTGTATCGTCGAAGCATTTCGCGGAAAAAAGTGAGACACTCGTAATACCTTGCAAACTTTCTGTCGCTGAGAACAACTGGTTCTTTCAGATCTTTCAGGTGATCAACGCTTGGTTTGATGAGCGTACCGTCGTCATTCAACACCAAGTATGGCGACGTCCGCAGGGCTTCCGCAACCTCGGCTACGTCTTTGCTCAAAGCCTCTAGTCTGCGAAAAGTGACCAGGAGGGAAATTTTTACGAATCCATCTGGGTGGTCATTAATCTGCTTCTTCAAGAAAGTATCTTTCCTCAAGTTTCGCCTGGAGAAGTAGTATTCCACTTGCTTGCGAATTGCCGCCGCTTTCCAAGCGGGTATTAATGCTGCTGTTGCTGGCGCTATTGGTGCTGCTGGCGCTGTGTTTCCGTTGGCCTCTGCGGCGGAAGGAGGGTCAGCAGGTGGTGAAGCTTGATTGGGTGCAGGATCAGCCATAAGCTACGAAAAAAAATACAAATAGACACTAAGAAAGTATTGGAACGGGGCCGGGGGGGGGGGGTAGCATAGAGGGTACGTTTGCCTGGCGCGCCCAGCATCCAAATGAATGTTCCGGCCATCTATCACAATGCTTCACCCCCTCCTCTAGCCCAGGAACCCGAAGCACAAGCACATTGTATGACTGTTGGCAATCAAATGCTGCAACTTCTATCCTGTAACTTCCCATTTTTTTGCCCAACAAATGGGAAGATCACATGCACCCTACCCTTGTAGGCCCCATCATGGCCACGCACCTCAAAATCAAAGAATCCCCCTGTTGTGCATGACGGACTCAAGTGGCCACACACAAGAGTGGCAGCCCTTAACCCGAACTCCAAGGGCCACACCAAAGCGTGGAAAACCTTTGCCCGGCACGCCTGGCGCGCCCGTCGCGTGCCCGGCGCGCTAACGCACTCTCATAGTACTAGCACGCACACACACGGTGCACCAATAAATCGGCGTTTGGTAGGCAGTTTTATGGAAACACTCTTGAACAAAAGGGAAAAGCTGTGACAGCCTCAAATCTGCCCCTCACTTTACTTCCATTGAGCAGTGTGCATGTACTGCTCAATGACCACCATTCCGTGACCACATGATTCCAAGTGCCACACACAACAGCCAGCAATGAGTTTTAGCACATCCACCCTTTGCGATCAAGCCAAAATTCTATTGCCTTCGGCAGTGCACCTGGAAGAGAGGTTGACAGTCAGCCAATCAGTCCCTGAGCTAGCAAGCAGGCAGTCAGACAGGTACACACAGTTTGGGTTTTTTGTCAGTGGCAGATGCGGCCCCAAGCAGCAGGGAGGCCATGCGCCACAACCCAGGTAGCAGCCGAGTGGTAACTCAGCCGGCCGACATTCGTGTAGTCGGCGGTTCGAACCCCGGTCTGCTCACTTTGGCGCCGCCGCCGGCGGCGGCGCTAAAAATTCGTCACACCAGGACTCAAACCAAGGCCTGCGCAGCTGGACTGGACTGCGTTACCATTGGACCGCTGGCCGTGTTAACAACACTGTGCGTCCCCACTGCTTGTAGCCTATTAAGCAAAAACTTTTGACCCCCCCCCCCACCCCCCCCCAAAAAAAGTGATATCCAGTTTTAGGGGGTAGAGGCCTCAAAATCAAAAAATCCATTGGGGGATGCTCTTATTGGGCAAAATAATGATTTTACAAGGGGTTGGACATCCAATATCATGCCTTGGGGTATGCTACGCGAATGACCCCAAAAAAGGGGGGTATATGACGCCCGCGCCTGCGCTTGATCTAACAACCTCTCTTCGAGGTGACTTTGTGGCCGCTGGTATACCACAAAAATGTTCGTGATGCATGCATGTCCATCACATGTTGCTTGCACAATGGAATGTATGGTCCTCGCAGGGTATGTGCACACGTGCATGCCACTGACCCCTGCTACCCTTGTTACCCTCGGGTTTGGGGCTGAAACTAGGAACATACCTTACCCGAAATGACCCATTCCCCTGCTCCCTCCTCCCGCCACCTCTAGGCCCCCACTGTCCACCCTTCTAGTGAGACCACAGAGGTGCCCAGTGCCCGAGTTCGTTTTGGGGATCCTGTCAATTGAGCCCTTTTTGGGGGGACGGGGTGGTCTAGCCAAGGGGCTCAACGGACCCCCATCCCCAACATTGAAAGTCCGGCTTCCCAAGCCCCGCCTCCTTCCCCCCAAAGTCGGTGACCCAGTGCACTGTTGGCGATCCTGCCATTGATTGACAAACTCACATCAATGTGTGTATTAGAGCATAGAAGACAGCCTTCACCAATCAAGCAATTGAGGTGACACGGGCACAAAGCACATTCGTGTAATTGCAAGTGTGCGCTTCCACAAATGCCCTGCAACCATCATTCACCTGCCAAATCTCTGTAACCGTAGAACTCTTTGTTATGTTTGGACGCCAGATTCGTGTCAAGCATGTCACAAGGGCAAACTCGACCGGCGCTGGGCGCTCGAAAGCAGTCAACGTACCGTCCATGCTCTGCGCGGGCGGGACGCGGGTGAGCCGCATATGCATAGGTCGAAGCCTGTGGGGACCTCTGTAACTGTAAGATACTTAATATGAGCCAGAAGATTTCCAGGTAAAACGAAAGTCTAAACCCCTCTGCTGAGAGCAGTGCCCACACCAATGTCACCGGCTGGACTGTCAACTTTGTCGAGACCCCCACGCTAACCCACGGACACGGCCCATGCCATTATCGCAGTGAGAACTACAAGTGCTGGCCCAAGAGCACGCATCGGGCATGCAGACGGTAAGGAAGCGCAGGGCCTTGTTGACTCAATCATACGTTAGCCCTTGGACCAGTCGGAAAGCCAACGACACCGGCTTTCACAGTGACGGCCCGCCAGGATGGAAACACAAGGAGGGGCGAAGGAAGGGGGCATGTTTTGCATGCCCCAGACCAGATGATACAGGAACCCGCCAAAGCCCCTGCCGAAGGCGTTGTGGAATAAGGGGCAGGGCCAGGGATGCGGTTGAGTGGGCAGGAGAAGGGGGATTTCAAAAGTGCGTGCCACGGGGCCAACTGGTGGTTGGAAAAGCAGTTGGGGGCAAAATCTGGCGGTTACAAAGCCGTATCGAAGATGGGGGCGGACAGCAGCGGCTGGAACGGAGTAAACTCCCAGCCACAAAGGGGGGTTTGGCTGCCCCTCTCCCCCTTCAACCGCATGCCTGCGCAGGCCGGATTGAACAACAGAAAGAGAATGGGGAAGTGCCATAGTGATGAGAGAAGACTGAGGTTGGGACAACAGGTTACGTCCAGAGTTGGCCCTAGCATCCGGCAAACCATCTGCCACCGGACGCGAGCCTTCCATCTTGCCGGACCCCGGACGCGAGCCCAACCCCCTGCGGGACCCGCCAGACGCAAACCATGCCAAAATGTCGGGCATCTCCGAACAGTTGATGCGGCCCAGGTGCTGTATACCGACTTCGTTTCCATGGAAAACATTTTGTGCCTCTGATTTGTGGGTTACAGCTTACAGGGGGGGGGGGGGGGCGAGGCACCCGTGGCATTTGTCCGCCATCGCGACAGCCATCGCAACCTGGCTTGGCGCCCTTTCCTGCAGCCATGGCACATGGGAACACCACGGGGGGGGGGGGGATGGTGGTGCAGTGCACAAAAAAAGCACAATGAGCATTAAGAACCGGTGTCCACAATCCCCTCTGCCAGACCCCACTTGACACGGGTCCACCCCCATGCCGGACCCGGCTGGATGCCAAGGAAATTTGGCCGGACACTAGGACCAAGTCTGATTACATCCGAATGGTGCAGCAATCGAAGTTGATGGGGGTTGTCATCAGGCCACGGCTTAGCGTTACCGGGGGATGGGGAGGAGCCTGGGCTCCTCCGCCTGACCCACCCACACACACATCAAAAAAAATTTCCTCAAGAAAAAAAATTAAATTTATCAAAGAAGCCCGAAATTGTCGGCAAGGTCGATTTTAGGTACACAAACTTTTTTTTTTGGCCGCTGACCCCCCCCCAACCCCACCCCCCGGTATAGGTAAAATTCGCAACTAAGCCGTGACCTGGTTGTCATGCTCCAACCTAGACATAGGAGTAGGGATTGCCTTTTGGGGTTGAAAGAGGTTGGGGCTGCTGATCCCAAGTGGCGAGAGTCCGTCATCCACTCCATGCAGCAGCCAAAGGCTGGCATTCTACGTAGCCCCCAAGCAGTCCCAATGCTGATGGGCAACGCGTCATCATACGCCAGCGGCACATCATGAATGCTGTGGAGGTGCCCCCGGAAAGCCCCACTTCTACTTTGTGGCTTTGTGTGACCCGCGGTCATGCTGAGCCGTCGGGATTGCTCTTGCCCGGCAGACTCATGTCGTTCACGCACAAAACGCATTCTCCAATCCTACCCCCTCTCAGCTTGCATGGGAAATCAGCACCACCAAATGGCATCCACCAGAGCGCTCAATGTCCAGTCCAGTACACCAAACTGAGCAGTCATGCAAACAACCAAGAAGGGGTCTTCAACATGGCACAGCCAACCAAGAGGCGCCCCCAACTTAAGCCCGCAAGAGATGGCACGATCCGGCTCTGAAGATCAAAAGCCAGGCAGCAAGAGAAGAGCCCACTTCTCCTGGTCCCCCGGTTTGCGATTATTTTCCTTATGCATGCACCTCGAACAAGTGGGACACGAGATATCTACACGAGAAGAACAAAGTATTTTACAGTGCAATCGGGATGGCTTCATGGCCAAGGAAAGCCTGACGATTGATCTCACCAGAAAACCTGAGAACAATGACAACACATACACAAGGAGTAGCTGTGTGGTGGCTTTTTGCAGAGTTGTGTAGACGGAAGGCAACCCTGGGTCAAAACCGGTCGAAGTTAGCGAGGATGAGAGAAATTTGAACAGCAGGTTTGGTTGGGTTAGCAGTTGCAGGGGTTAGAGGGCTGGAGAGAGATGAAGACAGTGGAAGGAAAATAACAAAGGGGGTCCTGCGGAGCTCAAAACGGTGAGAGCCAGGATTCTAACGTTCCCCCTTAACGTCCCACAAAGCACGATGGCTGACGACTGAAAAAGAAAGGACATTACATCCGAACTCCAAGCTTCGAGGACCAGTTCATGAAATATGTGTCACGCACTGTGAAGCCCCAGACGGGCAATGAACCAATGTGCGGAACGGGCGGTCAAATAGTGGCACCCGCCTCCAGAGAACCTCCGTTTGCCACACACACCCTGAAACGCACCGACGAGGTCAGGGACAGGCGCCTCAGGCGCCCGGAATCGGGCCTCCCGGAAGAGGGGGGGGGCCGGCGTGACGGCAGCCCTGTGTATGAGGATTCGTACTCATTGACGTACCCCCCCCCGCCTTGCGAGAGCAGCACTAAAGTCCCAGAATTCGACGGAACACCTGCCGTTGTTCTGACAAAGGGGGGGGTATTTATAAAGGGCAAAAAAGGACATGGACATGGGTCCAAAAGTTGCGGAAACGACACCCGCTGTTGCTCTGACACGGGCGTTGCTCTCGCAAAAGGGGGTGGGGGGGTACGTGGCCCCGAGCAGTTACCCGGTTGTCTGGTGGACTCTTCCGGGTCTGTGGCGGTCATGTCGTCCTCCGCTTTCGCACTGGTCCTGACGTCTGTCCGTCAACAGCGCCCGGTGTTCTCCCGACAGCTGCAGACTGCGGGAGTAGCAGTCAACCGACGGCCGGGGAGTCACGGAAGTTGGCGGTTTGCGTGTGACGGAGTCCTGCGCTCTGTTCCGACGCAAAAAGGACTGTTCTGTGTCCAAGTGCAGCCCTTGGCATTCCATCCGCTGCCATTCTCTCCTCCGCAGGGATACGCCAGCAGGCTGCCCCCCGGAGGATTTCTGGGCTATTGCACGTGTGCACAAGAGGCAGTCAGCGCAAAGCGCAGGAGAAAGTTGGCTCGTCAGTGGCCTATAAAACAATAGGTGCCTTTCTGTCGCAAACAATGAGACACGAAGACGCCAGTGGCCAGGCCACTAACAAGTGATGCGGTAGTGATGCAGCGGCACGTTGTTGACCACCGCCACCCCCCCCCCCTACCCCCATCAAGAAAGTGCGCTGCAATCGATGCATCTTCGGTGCAGCCGTCCTGCACCGATCGGAATACGTTCCAAGGCAGCCAACCGGGTCTCAGAAATCAAAGTCATCGGACAGGTCTGCGGACTTCAGAGAAGGAGGAGGCTTCAGGCGGTCGGGGGAGCCATGACCTCGCGTCACCTCCGGCTCCGAGTCGTCACTCGATGCACCACCTGAGAGCATTGCGCAGCCGAGGGTGAAGGCTCGTGCCTTTGGGGGGGAGACCCCCTTGGTGAGACCCCCCTGGTGAGGCGACATGTGCCTGGGCTTACACGGAGGACGTGTGCCTTCCATGCCAAAAAGTGGGGTAGGCCATGACCTGTACTTCCGGTTTGATGCAATTTGGTTGTGTGTTGTGGAGGAGGCACCACCAGACCTCTTCTCGGCGGCCCTCATGCTCACTTGCCATGCACCCTTTCCGGACTGTGGCAGCTCACGGAAAGAGTGACGCAGGTGATGACCTCACAGAGCAAGTGGCAGGCGTACATACACGTGCGTACAACGGGGGACGGATGCGTACATGAGGGGCGTGTGTCTGAGGGTACGAGGGGGACGTCAGCATACAACGGGGACGTGTGCCTGGGCCTATAGGGGGGGCATGGGCCTGCGCTCACACGGAGGAGACATTCGCCCTGCAGTATTCGAGGACGTTTCGCATCAGTGGTGGGCGGGCTTTCTCAACTCTGGGGGGGGGGTTGGCACAAGGCTGGGGGGGGGGGGGTGTTGGCACAAGGCTGGGGGGGGGGGGTTGGCACAAGGCTGGGGGGGGGTTGGCACAAGGCTGGGGGGGGGGTTGGAACAAGGCTGGGGGGGGGTTGGCACAAGGCTGGGGGGGGGGCACAAGGCTGGGGGGGGGGGGGGGTCGATACAGCTCTCTGGCTAGACCCCTCCAAAAAAAAAGGCTCAATTGACAGGCCCCCAACATCGCACCGAGACTGGACCCCCAGGCCCCGGAGGTGACCCGGACCCAAAATTCGGCAACAATGAAAACGTGATTTTTGGAATCAGCGCGTCGAGGGGGTTCAGAAAGTCATCATTTGCCGTGTATTTTTTGGCGGAAAAATTGTGACCATTTTCAATGCTCAAAACCATGTTCGGCACCTTCGACGCCAGAGTTCAAAATAAATGATTAATGGTCCTGCCAATTGAGCCCTTTTCCTGAAGCCCCCCCCCCCCCAATTTGAAAACCCGACTTCCCCAGCCCTCAACTGGTGCAAGTGCAGAACTGTGAGCACGTGGGCATGGCCAAGGGGTTCTGGGCCCATCCCCCGCGCGCCTTGCAGAGCATACCACGGGCCATCATTTTGGCGAAAGTCCCCCGGCCTCTGCCTCCGGCGCGGCCACCGGGACCCCGACCAGGTTTCCGTGTCTCCACCGGGAAGCTCATGCCGCCCCCAAAGCCCCCGATGGCCGGGGACCGGCGAGTGGTGGCGGACGGCGCTGGAGGTGCGGGTGCGTCGTCGCCTCCTGAGCCTGCACAGCAAACGCAGCCGCGGAGGTCGCCGCTTCGGGAGGGGTCACTGTGACAGTGACGCAGCTTCCTCCGATCCCCAGGCGTCTCGGGTGCCTTGGGCGCACCGCGATGGAGCTCCTTGCTCTGCCCCCCCTGTGTGGACCTCTCCCACATGCGGTCCGACTGGAACGCAACGGGAGGGCCCGGAATACGGTTGCCTTCCCCTTCCCACGAAGGGGGGCCCATCATTGAATACGCTGACTCTCGGTCTGGTACCGGTTGTTTTGGGGGGCATATCGCAGGTGTTCTGGAGGTAGACTGGGGGGTCGGTTCGTGTTAGACCGGAGGTGCATTGGTGGTACACTGGGGCGTAATTTGGGCGTCATTTGGATGGCATGTGGTGTCGAGGCACGGTGCACGCCACTGGACCTCGACGTACAGAGGTACAGTACGTCGGCGCACAGCACCTCGGCGTATAGTACCACAGTACAGCACAGGGGGTAGATTGGAGGCAGACTGCATGTGAGTAACGTGGGGTCTCTGCCCCGTTGCAATATGCCTCTGGGAACGTTTGTACATCGATGTACAGAAACCCTTTGCCGCCCGTGTCCCCATAAGTCTCTTGCGCAGCCGCAATGACTTTTCTGAATTTGAAAAACTGATCGCCAAAGCGAAAAAGGACTTGGGCGCTCTCTTCGTTTCTGGGGCCTCGGACATGTTTCGAAGGTGCTTTTTGGCTTCAGGCCCGGGGACCTCCTGGGCACATCGCATCGACATCGCATGACTTTCTGTCGGCAGAACGAGTGAAATGCCATTCTGACTACGCACGATGCCACAGCGCGTTTCGAGGAAAAGTCTGATCGCGTGCAAAGCAGCGCCCAAACCACGTGCTCCACGGCGCAGGGGCCGGTGCCGCGCACTTCGAATGTTGTGGGACGGGCCCTTCAGAGTTCCACGTAACAACTCAGCACCAATGGGGGGGGGGGGGGGCTTCCAGATCCCCCCACCCCCCAAACATAATTGGGCCAAACTTTGCTCTGCGCTTTCGGCCAATCAAAAATTTTCTCTGGCGCCTTTGGCGCCGATTAGTTTAGACCAAAAACTTTCTTCGGCGCCTTTGCCGCCCCTAACAACTCAACACCACCGGGGGGGGGGGGGGGGGCTGGACCCACCCACCCATCCCCCAAGGACCCCCCTACCCCCAACCCCCCCCCCCTTTAAGTGGAACTCTGATGCCGACCCACAGGCCCTCGTCAGGAGACACCAGACAACAGTGGCATCCCCAGCTCACTGTTTGGGTCATTTTTGTTTGGGTCATTGGTGCAATACTTCTGGAGGTGCTTTGCGAGGCACGAGCACATGCAGCATCTCAGTCCAGACAGCAAGACTGTCTCATTGCACAGGGGGGTGGCAGCCCTGAACCCCCCCCCCCCCCCGGCGGCCTTCGAGGGGCCAAATTCCTTCGGTTTTTTTTTAAGGGCCGCCTGTTAAAGACTACCATGAGCAGGCAACTGTTGATGGGTTGTTGCTATGCGCCGTATTAGGGCCACCCCAAGGACAGAGCATGGGTGGGCGGGAGAAGCCCCTGGCCAGAACCTCCCCGCAAAGGGGCTCTGTTGAGGGGACCCCCAAAACCGACCCATGGACTTACATGGGCGGTGGTACTTGTGCTTAAAGGCACTTGGCAGCCGATCATGTCCGGCCACACAGGGTGTAGCGCCCCACCTACAGAACTCCTGCCATGTTGGTGTCCAGGATGCCAATGGCTACATAACCCTTGCCATACTGGGCCCCGAACGCAGGGTAGAAACGTGGGTCACGGTCGGGTCCCCAAAATGGACAGAGACCCAAATGGCTAAATTAGGATCTGCTGATGTGGCTATGGTCAAGGTTTGAATGGAGCACAATTTTGCTGTAGCAGCTATGGTCAAGGTTTGAATGGAGCACAATTTTGCTGTAGCAGCTATGGTCAAGGTTTGAATGGAGCACAATTTTGCTGTAGCAGCTATGGTCAAGGTTTGAATGGAGCACAATTTTGCTGTAGCAGCTATGGTCAAGGTTTGAATGGAGCACAATTTTGCTGTAGCAGAGGGAGGGGCAACAGAGAATTGACTTCCAGTTGATGAGGTGTTGCAGAGGTGGTTGATGTTGACTTGCTTGCAATGTGGCCCCAATCTCTGCCATGTCGGGTTCCCCAAAGTGGCATTGCTCCCTCCTTCAGGGGAAATGATGCTTCCTGTCAATCGAGCCGTTCCCCCCCATCCGCTCACCCAGTTTTCACGGGCTCCATTGACCCCATGGACCGTGGTAGTATGTCCCACCCCCAATAGCCGCTGACCACTGGCCCTTGGTCGCAATGTCTCCTGCCGTCTCTCTGTCCCGCTCCCGACTGCCCCACCCTCCTTGTGCCAGTCCCTGACTCCGACGGCGGGCCCTGTCCCTCGTGGGCTAGCGGCATTGACGACCCGTCCGCGTCATCGACCCCGAAACTGCACGTCGAACACCACCGACGAGCCCCTGGTACGACGTCAGGACCACCTCCGCCCCAGGCCTTCCGACACACACCTGAACTGTCCACTTGATTGTCTGCTGCGGCCTTTTGTAGGGCCATGTTCATGGCGTCCTCTCCCATGAAACCGCCCCCAAAACCGCCCCCTCCGCCACCGAAGCCCATCCCGAGGCCGGTGCTTCCGAACGCACCCGGACCGCGGCGCATCGCACTGCTCTGCGAAGCGAGCGCACAAGGAAGCCGACGGAGGGATGCGCCCCGAGGCAGGCACGCGCGCGACAACCCGAACACAGGCCCACAACACTGTTCTGGTATTCCACAACAAAATCCAAACGTGTTGATGGAGGGCCAACTTGCAACGCTCCTTCAGCCGCCGTTCGACGTCGTGAATGCACAAACACAGGCACACGCGCATGCACAGGAGCAGGCCCAGACGGCGCAGGCGCAGGTAGACACGCAGGGGCGTGCGACGCACCAACGCATACAGCATCTCAATCCAGACAGCAAGACTGTCTCATTGCACAGGGCTGGACCCCCCCCCCCCTGCCCGAACGCCCCGCCCCCTGCGGCCGTCGAGGGGCAAAGTTCCTTTGGTATGTTTTTGTTTAAGGGCCGCCTGCCAAAGACTACCGCGAGCAGTTCCCCATTGATGGATCAGGCACAGAGGCAGGCACACGCACAGGCACAGGCCCAGAGCGTCGGCACCGTCGCAGGCGCGCAGGCGCCGGGTACACAGGCACGTGCGGTTGCCCATGCCACGGCCGCACACGCACCTTCGTGGCGCTCTGCGGCTTCGCCATGATCGTGGGCTTCACGTCCTTTCTGCTGGCGCTGAGGGAGTGCAGCGTCGCCTTTGCGGCACCAACGATCTCGTTCTTGGCCTCGCTTTGGCTGCAGATGGCGTCCGCGAACAGGGCCATCACCCGATCGGCGTGGCGGCCGAACTCCTTGTGCACGTGCACCAAGAAGTTGGTGATCAGCATCCAGCCCTCGTACAGTGAGTCAGGGGCGTTGGCCTGCACATGGAACGCAGGGGCATGTACCTTGCGGGCTGCTGCATGAGCAGGAGCAGGCAGGGGGCGCTGCTGGGCCCCCTGCCTTCGCGCAATCAAAGGCGGAGGCACCGAAAAATGCGGCAGCAACAGCGGGTGCTGTTTGGACTGGGACGTGGGTGCACGACTTCAGAACACACTTAAATCGCACGCTGTACCGGAGACTGGACCATTTGGGGACTGGAGCCGTACACCAGACCTCCACGTAACAATGTCTGTACGCCCTCTTTGTTCTACAGCCCTTAGCATAGAGAGATTGCTTGGGTTTGTAATGCCTTCCTCAGCTTCACAAGGAGGGCAAAACAGGACACCTCCTGTGAAGGAGGCCCCGGAGGCCACTCCTACTGTGCCGATCCACCTCACCTGAATTCATGGCATGGAAGAAGGAATGTCCACTAGACCCCATCCGTTTACGGTGTGGCACACTGGTATCCAGTGCTATCACCGTGGCGTGATCTGCGTGTCGGTGGAGGTCGTTTGTGTCTCGTGAGAGTGAGGGAAGAGAAATGCAGCGCTGCGAATCCCAGTAGAAGACCCCTTCCACGGCTCAACACAGCGGCACGCTGCCCCCCCGTGACGTCCACTCCACGGCCGGTGCCGACAAGGGCTTCACATGCAGTCACATTTGCGTTTTGAGGCCTCTGGTCCGCGGCTTTGTGCCAAAAAAAGCCGCAATTCGGGCGTCCATGCCAATGCCAGCAGCACATTGGTAGCGCCGCTGTCACCCTGCGCCCGGTGCACGCCACGTGCAGCTCCTCCGAGAGTGTTCCCTCTTCAGGGCGCCGACAACGACGTATTGCGCCTTCCTGTCCCGCAGACGTCGGACGTCCGTGCCACTCCGGCCCCTGCGCACACCACAGCCGTGCAGATCACGCCCCTACGCGCGCCTACCCGCACCCGCACCCGCACGCGCATGCACACGGGCGAAAACGCGCGCGCGCATGGGGACGCACGCACACAGACCGGGAAAGAGAAGGAGAAGGAGGGGGCATGGGGCCCATTGACCAAACACAAGCTGCGGATTCATGAGAGCCAATCTTCCCTGCGGTGCTTTGTGGCGGCGGTTCACAACACCACGCAGCGCTGCACACGCCACGCCATACCTTGAGGGTAGCCTGGTCGATGCCGCTGGGATTCGCAGTCAGCTGCTCGACCAACTGTGGACTGATCAGCCCCTCTGTGACCCCCTTGTCTTCAAGCGGAGGGAACGCTTTGATGATATCCAGAAGCGTGTGAACCTTAAGGCCAGGGTAATGGATGGAGGGGGGGGGGGTTGCGGGGCGGGGTTCGTTCGACCCCCTTTTCCCGACCCCCCAGGGGGGTTGGCTCCTGGGACGGGAGCCTTGGACCGGCCCTCAATGGGTGGGGGCGTGACATAAAGGATTAACGAGGATGCCAGTCCGGGTACTTCCCAAATTGGCAGCCGAATTTCGCCGATTTTGCCGATTTGATCTAACGATTTGTTGGTTTCTGGATTTTGTCGATTTGTTTTGCCAGCTTGCGTGGGTTTCTGGGGCAGCTGGTAAGAAGAAGAGGTAAAATGGTCTGAGATGTGCATCATGTAATTTGGGTCATTGGAGAATTCATGTTTCTTATGTTCTTTGTTCAGATGGATACCATGAAGTGTGTGCACTGCCCACAAGAAGGCTGGGTGCCCACCCATTGGGTTGGGGGTGAAGAGGGTGGGTTCAAAAAAATCGTGAGAGGTGGGCAGCCTGCTACCCCAAACAGCTGGGGAAAATCAATTTTACTGGGTGAGAGTGGGACAGTTGTCCCGCCACTCACAAATGCTGCTTTGCTGGGGCCCTGAACAGTCACCCTAAGCACCGTCCCAGACGCAACACTTTCCCTCCTGCCAATGGAGTGTTTGAACAGAACCTGAAAAGGGGGCTCCCAGAAAGGCCCGCGGTTGAAAGGCGATGAAGGTGAACTTTCAATGGCACGGGGGAGGGGGCTCGGCCAGGGGCTCAATGTTCTTAGCGGACCCCCCCCCGTTCCCTGCATTAATCACCACCACATGGCCGCCAACAACAGCTCTCACATCACTCCGACGAATCGTATTTCGGGAAGCAGCACGACGAGGTGGGTCACACAACCAAGAGCTTTGGGTTTTGCAGAAACATATTCGACCCCTTTGGGGCACGAAGAAAAATTTTGGGCGCTTTGAGCATCTGCTGCACAGATGCAAAATCAAAAGCTATTTGTCTGGGGTACAAACTGGTATATGCAGGCTGTGAGGGAATGTGACCTTCGGCTTTGATCCGTTGAGATGCAATTGTTGGTCAGCTTGGTACCCCAGTGCTACAGCAAGACAGATGGAGGGGGGGGGGGGGTTTAGAAACAGAAAAAAGGGGAGGGGGGGCAAAAGAGGGGCGTGTGCGGACCTTCACAGTGTTGGTGGTGCAGTGTTGGTGGTCGTCATTGGTTCTGGAGTTTGGAGTCCGGGTGGCATCCGCAGCTACTCGCCTGTGGAATTCGGCGTTGAACCCCTGCTCGGGAGGGTGAACCACAAGCTTGAGGAGGTGTGTCAGACAGTACTTTCGATTTAACGCGCTTGGCTGTGTGGCCGGGGCCGTGCCTGCAGGCTGTGTGTGGTTCTCGGGAGGTGTGTATGTGGAGGTTGGGGTGATGTTGTGAATGAGAGTGGAATGCCTGCCCCACTGCCCACAATTGCCTGGGTGGGGGGTGGGGGGGAGGTTGGGGTACTGAGGTCAGGTCAGGTGAAGGTAAGGCAAGTGTAAGGTATGGTTGGGTAAAGGTAAGGTAAAGTTAAGAGTAACAGTAAAGGTGAAGGTAAAGGCAACGGTAATTGGCAAAGGTAAAGGGCAAGGGTAAGGGTCAGGCAACGTAATGTAATGTAAAGTAAAAGTAAAAATGGACGTTCCTTGCACTGGGAAGGGGGGGGGGGGGGGATACGCCCAGTAATGGCTGTGCCCATGGAGTTCAATTGGTTGACTATGAAAGCCAAGAGTGGGTAGTTGTCCAAGAACAACAGCACCTTGCTCTCAGCCTCTGCCGCACGATTCGACAACTTCCCGTTGCTCAGAATAGTATCCAGCGTCTGCAACACGGTCCGGATGGCACGAGGAGCACGCAATGCGTTGTGCACAGAGTGTGTGAACAGACGCCCGCTCGCACAACAGGGGGGGCTGACGCGTTTTCAGAGCAGACAGAGGGGGCGGAACCACGATGGTATGACATAAATCGATGCAGTCTGGACGACCCTGCGAACACCACTCAGAACTTGGTTCGATACACGCCCTCGGGGGTGCACCCATAGAGCCCATCCCATCGGCTGAATCCCGTGTTCGTGGAAATACGTCGGGCAGGGGGACCCCCCTGATTTGCCAACCGGGGGTTCCTGATTTCTGATTGTGGTTCAAGCAGTCGAATGCCTTGGCCTAAATGCCTTGGCCTGAATGACATCATTTGTGGATTTTAGGTCAAGAAAATTTTCCCTTGGCGCAAGGATACCCTCGGGATGGGGACCTTGACTCACCCAACCCAGCCCGCTGCATTCACGCACTATGCCTGCCCCCGCACCAGGAGCCGACAGGCACTACCGGGGCAGGCGACGAGAGGGCACACGCTTGGTGGGGCACAACTCACCTTTTTCTTCGTGATCCACTTCAGGACGACTTTCTTGTTCATAAGCACAAAATTGAAAGGGTTTTCGTCGTCGTCGTCGTCGGAGTCAACTTCGTGCACCTTCTTGAGAGCAACCTGGGATTGGAAGGCGATACAGGAGTACCATGCAACACAGAGAACGCAGGCGAACGTTCCCATTCACCGTGAAGCTGCTGCGCAGTGAGGGTGTGCAGGTGTACGAATCCCGTTATTTCGCAAGCACAGGCAGCATTCCAATAGGGACTTGGTTATCTGACAGGCGGGGAATGTGAAGCATTGACCCACTGCACGGCTCAGGGCCCTTCAAGTTGCCTCAGAAACAAACAAAGATGCCTGGCCCATGCAAAGATGCAACCAAACAACATGGCCGTCTACGGCGTTTGCAGTGAAGGATACAATCACGACATCCCGACCACAACGGTGCGACATCCAATAGTAGGATGCTAAAAGTCCAAAATGATATCCTCAAAACAAAACACGCAGTCTCAAACCAAAGCGTTGGAAAACAAGAATAATAAACACTGAATGCCGAAAGGCACCCTCTTAAACCTATAGCACCATGTACAATAGATGCATGGGACACAAAAAACATCCCTTGGAGTGGAAAATGCCACCTAGGCTGGCCTACCTCCCCAACAGCTTCCCCATCAATCAATAGGATTTTGATCACCAAGCTGGTGTAACCAGTAAGGTTTTATAACCTTCTTTAAGGTTTAGGGTGCAGGTAATCTTTCCAGCAACAAGCAGCAGCAGCATTAACTGAGCACGCTCGAAAACAGAAAATCCAAGTGTAAATCCAAAACCAGTCCAAGTATTGCTACAGCCCACCTACCGAGTATTACTGGTGAACATTGAGCATTGCCCTCGTCAAACCTGCACATTCAGCGAAATGCTCCAATCGCCCTGGCTACAACCAAGCTAAAAGAAAACAGCACTTTGCAGGGGTGCGCTTCATGGACTGTGCAAATACATGACACGTGTTGGGCGACGGCTGTGTAGCGCGTGAGTCCGATAGAGCACTGGGAAAAAACAGCCGAATCAGTAATATCTGCTTTCTAACCGGGGGCCTTTGAGAGAAAGTGAAAAGCCGACGGAATTCGCAATTTCTGAGGAACTTGAAGACAATCACCTTCGGTTCCTTTGAACAAAACTCAAGTGACAGAAGCAAGAGGCCGATGTATTCAATCACCCCCCTCTGATACGACACCCTGTGGCCGGTTTCCTAAGGATAGCTGCAAAAGCAAGGGGCCAGCAACACCACTGCAGCCATACAAAGCGTTCTTTGCTAAAGCGGTTTGCCAATACCGCAGCACCGCCTCAGCTTTGAAATAGGGTCGAGTCCACACCTCTATGCTCTTGATCAACACGTCCATCGCCCAAAGACTGTGGGCGTGGCTGACAGCAAACATGTACTTCTCAGCGTCAGTCTTGGCCACCTTGCCTTTGGAGGCTGACATGTCTTTTATGGAATTGGCCCGTTGCAAAGCAAGCGCCTTCTCTTGATCCTCTTTGAAGCTGTTTGGCGGGCCGCTTCCTGAGGCAATTGAATTCCCCAATGACAAAAAAAAGAGAGAAAAGGTATAAACAAGATTCCAAGCACCTGGTAGGCCCAAGGGCTGTCCTCACGCGAGCAAGAAAGGCACAGTGATGCCATGCGTCACACCAAACCCTCGAGAAGTCATCGATCGACCAGACACAGCTGTGTATCTGAAGGGCCGATCGACATTGAATAACTGCAAACTGCCATCACCTCACTGTGAAGCGGCCCAATGCTGTCAGCTGCTTGCTTGCTTGCTCATTATTTGCTGCCAACTGAACTCCAACCTTGCCTGGACCACCAACTGCCGTGTCTACCCAGGGGCTGTCCTCGGCGGGAAACAGAAACAAGAACCTCTTTCCTTCAGGTCAGCCCTGCGGTTCAAGACAGGATAGAACACCGCCGACCCCCTTTCCCAGGATCTTTCCGACAGCTCGATTCTATCGTATCCCACGCCACACCCATATGTCATGTGGTGTGGTGTGGTGTGGTGTGGTGTGGTGTGGTGTGGTGTGGTGTGGTGTGGTGTGGTGTGGTGTGGTGTGGTGTGGTGTGGTGTGGTGTGGTGTGGTGTGGAGGAGGAGGAGGAGGAGGAGCGCCTGCCGTGGTCCCACGTACGGTGAGCTGTGGCGTCGTCCCTCGGGGGCCCCACGCAGGCTCTGCCGAGGGAGTCCTCCGTCTTACCTCCGCTAGAGTAAGACGAATCTCGTCGCACACCTGAGAACGCTCCTCCCAGCAGGCCGTCTGGGTCACAACGCCGGTGTACGACAACGCTACGGTCCGATCTGCTCTCCGGTCCCGACCACCGACTGCCCCGATCTGTCCTGGATCCACCCGAGTCAGCGTTCCAAGATCAACGTGAGCTGAGAAGGTGTGGGTCTCCCGGGGCATCACCCCCGACTTAGGACGCCGCCGGACAAGGAGCGCGGTCCGGCACGACTGCGCGCTGTGCCGGGACGACCCGGGCGCGTGAGCTCGAGGACGGGTCACGGGCGGGGGCATGGCCACGGGACGGGCCGACCCATGGCCACCTGCATGTCCTTGAAGACCGTGCGGGGGCCTTGGGAAGCTGCAGCAAGGATGGCTGAGAACGCCGAATGCAGGGCGGCACACCACGAGGGGATCACATCTCCACGGAAGCCAGCCTCCAGGCTCCGTCCGTTGCCACCGTAATGGATGGCCCAGAGGCGGCGTCGGTCCGGGAGAAGGGGGGTAAGCCTGTGCCGGCCGAGACTGTCCAAGACGACCACATCATGGGCCTCCTGCTCGATGTCCTGCTGGGTGTCGCGTGGTATCTGATTGCTCTCGATGTACACATACAGGACTCGGTACGGACTGCACTTGTTCCGGGTGGAATTGGCGGTCTTCACCTTGGGGGCCAGGAGGAGGTCCCCTGACAGCCACAGGCCCAGGAGGACGTCCCAGGCCGGCCACCTGGATGACCCAGGCGTCGGGGCCCAATTGGCCACGTGATACCACGCCCGCGGAGGGCGGCCGGCGAGGGACTGGTTCACGGGGCTTCTTTTCAGGGGGGAGAAGTGGTCGGCAAGAGGTAGGACGGGCACCGCGTGCCGCTTGTGTAGGAGGACGGTAGTAAGAACGACGTCGCAGAGAAGGCGACGGAGATGTGCAGGACGCAGATCCCTGTGCAGCAGGGCATCCCGGTGCGGTGTGGAGATGGCTCCGAGACGACCGATAGTGTAGGTGGCGATGGTGTGGTGGGCCGGGGAGCCATCCACAGCCAGCATGAATGGCTCGTCGCCCCAAAGGACGAGGGTGCCCCAAGCACCCTCGTCCTTGGGCGTACAGTGGCGCCAGGCACGGCACCTCTGGGAGAGTCGGGTCGCAAGCCACCGATGGTAGTGGGCGCGGATGAGCGGGTCAAGCGGGCAAGAGAGGATGTGGTCCCCGGAGGCGGGCATGATGCAGAGGGGACAGGGCGCGTCCCTCGGGGGGAACAGGGAGAGGCGGATGCCGGTGACCGTGAGGTGGTCTCCCCATGTGATGAGGCCGTGACTGACGGCGTTGGCGTACTCGTTGAGGGCGGGGTGGCGCTGGGGCAGGGGGGCTGCAGAGTAGGCGTGGTGGGAGGCGAGCAGGGCGCGGCGTGCGTGGGGCAGGGCGTCGTGGACCTGGAGGCCCGCGTGGGAGAAACAGACGCGGGGTTCCTGCAGGGGGCTAAGCCATCACACGGTGTTTGGGCAGGTGTCCGCAGCGCGCCCTGCCGCCTCGTCAACCTGGTCCAGCATGGCATCGAGCCAGGTGCCGGTGATATGGGAATAGAGGTGGCGGGGGGGGGCGTGACCGTGGGCCATGTCGCGGCACACTCGTATGAGATCCCCTTGTAGCGAGTCCTCTGGCTCGCGGCGCCCCTCCTAGGCTGTGATGTACCCTTTGCAGTCCGCAAAGTGCCACACACCGGATCAGAAGCTGAAGGCAGGGTCGGTCGAAGGCCCCCTGGCGGTGAGGGCCACCCACGCCGTGTACAGCTCCGCCGTGTAGGCGTTGTCCAGCCTCAAGGGGATGGGGACGGGGTACACCTGGTACCGGAGGGTGACGGGGCAAAACACTGCCACAGCCCCGCCGCAGCGCCGGGTCTTCGGGCACCACGACGCGTCGTGGAGGATCCCATAGTTCTCGGGGAGCCAGGAGAACGTGGGGACTATCGCAGTCACTGCTTGGCAACGCCCGATCAGGGGAGCTGTGCCGACCGGCGGAGTGGGGCGGGGTGACACCCGGGGCCACCCCTTTTGTTGCGCGTCCTCCGTACTGCGATGGCCTGCAAGCATCCACGCATGGGTGTCCTGGACCTCGAGTCCGGGGGACGACAGGGCCATCATATGGGGAGTATGGTCTGGCAGATGGCCGTCGGGGGGCAAGTGGATGGAGATGTCGCATTTGTGGCATAGGGCGACAAACAGGTCGTGATCTGTGCGGTGCGCAGCAAACCGGAGCCCGAGCTCTGAGGTGAGGCAGGGCTGGGAAGGATGGAACCGCCAGAGGGCAGTCAGGAGCCCGTGGCGCGTGGACCGGCAGACTAGGGGGTTGGGGTGGTTCAGGTGCCGGATGTAGACGCTGAGGAAGTTAGCGAATCCAATGACCGGCGCCGGGGAGACACCGATCCCTCCTTCGGGGATCTCGCGGAGGAAGTGGGCAGAGGCGGAGAGGGTCCACCCAGCGGTGGCGCGCATGGCCGAGGCGGTCATGGCGTCCAGCACGCGCATGGCCCCGTAGGGGGGGGGCGGACACTGGTAAACCAGTTGATTGTCCCATGGCACTTGGCGACGAACATGGCGAGGGGGTAGTGGGCGGGCAGTCTCGGGGCGCGGAGCGCTCGGCATGCGGCGCGGGTGCCCGAGAACAAGCGCCTGGAGTCGACGGGATGGAAAAGATGGGGAAGGGCATGGCGGCCAAGGACGCGGACGTAGTCCTGGCTTGTGGCACATCGCACCGGGTGACCGTTGAGGTACACCGTGTCTCTGAGGAAATGGACCCAGCCATCGCGCATGTCCGTGCCGACCAAGACCGTTTTGGTCGGGTCAGAGTGGAGGTTGGTGAGGCGGCCTGCCCGCTCAATGCCGCTGGCGAGGGCGGGCAAGTGGCAACGGTCGCCGGGCAGCCACTGGGTATCATCCATCAGGAGAACCCGGTTCAGCGGGCCCGCAGGGGTGTCGGTGGGGGGGACGGAACGGCAGGCTTCGTGTCCTCGAACTTCGCCATATATGCAGTACTTCATGCCGGACACGGGGCATCCTTGCCCCGTGCCGGCCCCCAGCCGGGTGGAGGACGGAGAGCGCCCGTCAGCCCCTCCCATGTGCACCTCAAGGGCGCGGTCATGGTGCTGAAGGGTCGCGGCGTCGGCTGGGGAGATCCCTGCGGCGGTTAGGACGGCGTACTTGGTGGTGTGGTTGATGGAGCCGTACGCGTGGCAGACATCGTCCGACAGGACCCACGCTTCGAGGTGCCGTCGCCAGCGGTCCCACCATACATCGTGGAGCACGCGGAGGAGCTCCACGGAGGAGCAGTGCGGGGACATCCGGAACTGGTAGGGCGGCACGATGCCGCCCTGAACCAGGCGGGGTTGGTAGTGGTCTTTAATGAGGGCGGCCGTGAGCTTCCATATCGTGGCCAGATTGGTGAGCGGCCTGCCGTTTGCAATGGGGCCGTGTGGCGTCTTCTTTTGAAGGTTGATGAAATCCGCAGAGTGCGTCTGGGGCATGGGCACCCCACTGAGAATACCGTTGATTAGGTCCACGATCACCGTAAATTGGGCGTCCTCCAACTGTCCGAACAGCCGGTACTCCAGTAAATCGTGGTACGGCACAGTGGCCGCCGCCCGGTGGATGATGGCTCGCAAGTTTGCGATGGTAGCGTTAGGCGGTGGGCCGAGCGGGTTGCCCGTCCATCCCGTGATGGCCTGGACGCGCGCGAGCGAGAGTGCCTCAAGAGGGGCAAGGTGCCTTTGGCGCAGCTGGTCCAACGCAACGGCGGCTTGCTGATGGAGAGGCACCGGGACGCCTACCACGTAGACAGGATCCGCCGGGGGTACATAGCGCGCCCCTAACGTGCGGCGGTGGTCCACTTTGGTGGGCTGGCCGGGGGCAGCGGGTAGGGGCGCCAGCCCTACATCCTTCTCCAGAAGGAGGACATCCCAGGCCGCCCGGATTTGTTCTTTGAGGCGGGCGACCTCCACAAGGTGCGACGACTGGGACGCCCAATCCGGGTGGGCGAGGGTGTAGCGTCGAAGGTTGGTGACGTGGACGCGTATCGCCGACGGCACCGGCTGGTTGGGGACGGGGGGTCCGAAGGCTGCCGTAGCTGCGGTGTATAGCGCCGAGGTCACCTCGGTATAGCGAGGCTGTGCGCTGGGCGCGCCTGGGGGCGGCGTGGTGAGCTCGGCCCGAAAGGTGTCGTTGAGAGTGCGGAGCTGGCTGGCGAGGGGCTCCCGCGGGATGGGGAAGCGGCCCTTTTTCGACGGGCACACCAATTGGGGCGCCGGTGGGAGGTCATGGAGGGTGGCAGTCACGGGTAGATGGTCAGATGGGAAACTAGAATCGGAGCGCACCTCCGTGGTGTGGGCTGCTTCCGAAGGGGTGCGGAGGAAGATGTGGTCAAGGGCACCTGCGAAACCTTGCGGGCTCACCCACGTGGGGGCCTCAGCAAGGGGGTGCAAACGGCGCATCCCGAGGCGCGCGAGCGTGGGGAGGACGAGGTCACAGAGGGAGGCGGGGGAGACAGGGAGGTGCGAGACCCAGCGGCAATTGGCGTTCAGGTCCCCTGTCAGGACAACCACTCTAGCCGGGGTGAGGAGGAGGTACGGGTATACCCAATCCAGGATTTCCTGGAGGGTGTCGAGGTTCCCGTCGGCGGGGAAATACACGTTGGCGTGGCAGTGGGTCACGCCCGCCATGGTGAAGTGAGTGACGAGGGCCCGTCCCGACGGGTGGGCGCTGTGGCTGGTCACGGTCAGGTCCGGGGTCCTGTAGAGGAGGGTGGCACATCCCCCAGCCACCCTCGCTGGGGCTTGGATGATGTGGTATAGGGGATGTACCCGCTGGATGATCAGGGGCCCGGCCTCTTGAACATGCAGGGTCAGCGGGTACTGGCACTCGCGCACCAGGACGTCCAGGGCGCGGAGCTTGGGTCGCAGGGACATCTGCACGTTGAGGGTCATTATGTCCGGGCGGGGCGACACGTGGCCGGAAAGGGGGGGATCAGGGCAGGAACCGGCGGTGGTTGAGTGCTGGGTTAGCTTGCGGACCACGGCTGCGGGGAGGGCGTGAGGCAGGCCCCGCACCCACTTGCGGAGGTGCCGGGGCTGGTACGTGGCCGCTATCGCCAAGACACTGGCCCGGGTGAGGCCTGTGGCCGTGACGGAGACACGGCTGTGCAGGGAATGTGGGAGGATCACGTGGTGGTGCTCGGGCAAGATGAAGGAGGGGGGGGGCAGGCCCTTGCGGCAGAGCTGCAACTGATGGGAACCAGCCACTTGCACGCAGTGCACTGCGCCCACCAACAACAGAACGTCACGGGGCCAGGAGTCCGCCCCGCTGCACACCCGGTAGTAGTGCACACCCACCGGCAGGTGTAGGCACATTTCGAGGGCGTAGGGGGGCGGGATGAACTGGGCAGCGCCTGGGGCCGGCATCGGTACCAGGCCCCACTCTCTAGGGGGGGGGCTGGGAGTGTATGCGCCCAAGTGCAGGTCCCAGACGTGGGGGGCGCCGTCGAGGTGGGAGTGGCGGAGCTGAGACACAACGTCAGGGATGTCTTTGTTGCGCCCCGCCATGTCCCGGGCTACCTCCCTCGGATGCCGACCGAAGTACGGCTGGAAGCGGTGGGGGTCGGCTGGGGGGCTCCAGGGCGGGGGAGCGTAGGGGTTGTGGGCCATGGCCACTCGGGGGTCGTGGGGGTCCCCCGAGTACGGGTAGGGTTGGAGGGGGGCTGCTGCATGGTGGTCGTGGCGGCTGGAGTGCGCGCGGGGCTCATCGCGGTACGCGCTGCGACGCCTCGGCGGCGGGCTGTCGCGGCGATGGCCTGGGCTGCGGCGGCGGGACGGGGACCTGTCCGAGCGGCGGGGGCTGTACCTGCGCTGATACTTGGGGTCTGGTTCTCCTTCTGACTCCGACGTCGCCGTAAGGTCCACCTGATCGTCTGAGTCCCGTGGACGGCGCTGCTTCCCGCGGCTCCCTCGATGAGTTTTTTCGGGCCGGATAGTCTCGGTCAGGGTCAGGCACCCAGGGAGTGTACGGCTGTTTCTTTGATTCAGCGCAGGTCACTCGCCAGCCGCGAGCTATGTGCTGCCTGGTCAGTCGCATGCCTCGGTCATACTCTGCGGGTCGGATTCCGACAATCGTGAATTTGGCTTTATGATTGAGTTGTTCGTCCGTAATGGACGACAGGCCGGCGCCAAATTTATCCCTAAGGATGCCTCCGAGGAGTCCTGCATCAACTTCTCCAGACGGCGGATCGTCGACTTCTTGCCAGCCGACCCACAGGGCTTTTGAGAAGGTCTGCGGATCAACTTTTTGGGGCGTATACCCCTTCTTTTTGGCCGCGCCCTGTGCCTGGTTGGCGGCTGCGGCCTCGGCTGGGGAGGTGGCTGGACTGTCAGCAACCTGCTGGACTGGAGGGGGGCTGGAGAGGAAGGAGCGCAGGACATCCGCGATGCCGGGCAAACTGGGCGCATGGCTGCGGACCCAGGCCCACTGATCCCGAATCGGGGATTGTGGGAGGGTGCTGACGTTCGCGCCGTACTGACGGAAAAGCTGGAGGTGGAGCGCATGTGCAACCTCGTCCTCACAGCCCTTGGGGATCTTCGGGATCCACTCCAGTAGGGAGGCTAGGGCGGCATCAATGGGCGATGCTGTAGGCGACGGCGGCTGGGTAGTAGCGCCTGGCGCCCGAAAGGCAGAAACCGCTCTGGGCTTAGGGATCGGGTCCGGGACAGCGAACGACAACCCGGGGGCACGCTTAGGGGTCTCCGGGACCGGCACGGCGCTTGGTGCGGCCATAGCCCTGCGGAGGACGTCGGCCAACTCCTCGAGGCCGGGTGCCTGGGGCGAGGTAAGAACCGCCGCGGCGAGTATGACTGGCACGAGGACCAGGAACTGCTGAGAGCCGGGGGTAGGCAGCTCGAATGAAGCCGGAACGGCACTGCGCACGGCATTGGCGAACGCCGGCGGCGTGGACGGGAGGCCGCGGAGTCTGGTGGCGATGGACAAGAGGGGGGGAATGGACCTGATGAAGCTGTTGAGCCGAACGGCTTCGGCCTGCCGCTGCGCCGCGGCGTAACGTTGGGCTTGCTGCTGGGCATTGTCTCGCTCTGCGCGAACCATGTCCACATCCCGCGTGAGGGACTCCAGGTCGCTCCGCGCCACGGCCAGCTCCTGCTGCTGGGCCTCGTACTGGTCACGCAATTGAGCGTAATCGGTGGAGTAGGCTGTGACGTCCAGGTCTGGGAGAAGGGCTCCCCCACCTGGGAGGGACTGGGGGGGGCTAATCCGACGGCCGGGGCCGGCGACTCCGGAGGCGCGGGGTCTGCGGCAGCCGGCTGCACTTGGGAGGCGGGCTCAGGGAGGTTGAAAGAAAGCCTTGTCGGCTCGGGCAACAGTGACGAAGGCGATGGCTCGGACCCCGTAGGGGTGGGCTTGTCCTGGGACTTGTACAGGGTTGACGCCGGGGTGAACGCCGCCGTGGCGAACAGAGTGCCGGCGGGGCTGGGCGCTGCTTGTCCTTTGGTGAGGTAAGGTGCGTGGCTGGGCGGTGTGAGCGGGGGCGGGCTGGCGGTGTCGGCGATGCCGGCCTGCAGTAGGGCGAAGGTGGGGGCTGTGGCCCAGGAATGCTCGCCAGCCTGCTCGATCTGATGCAGCAGCTCCACGCTGCGGATCCGCAGGACCGAGCATTCGAGCAGCGGCCGGAGCTGCTCGGGGTCCACATGCCCTTGTTGGTGAGGGCCGGGGGCGTGGGAACCGGGGCTGGCGTGTACAGCCCTGTGAGGCAGACGGAGGAGGCCCACGCCAGAAGCCCGAACTTCAGCGGGACGAGGTCTGCTGTCGGGATATGGGCCGCTTGCAGGACCGCATGCACGTCGTTGGGCAGCGCCCAAAAGGCCGCAACCACCTCGCGGGTGCGGAGGCGGTCCCACGACGGTCTGAGGTGGGGGGCAAGGAATCGGCTGATGGGCTTGTGAATCTTGTGGGAGACCTTCTGGCTTTGGATGTCTGGAGGGGCGGTAGTGTCGATGGGCGGCGGCTGTTCTCGGGCCGTGTACAGGCCTTTGAAGACTTGGTTGCGAAGGCGTGACGCTGAGATCGGAACATGGCTTGGACTCCAGCGCGTGACGAGCGCTGCTGTGAGGGCCTCAGGGTCTTTGGACACAAACTCCAACAGTGGGCCTCCTTGCACCAGCGACAGGGGGACGTGTTCGATGACCTTCGTGTCAGACGGGCCTGCGGCGACTGTTACGGTGGCTGTGAGCAGGAGTCCCCGCGGCGTCCACACCCCCGTCACGGCTGTAATAGCCTGGATGTCGCCGTCGGCAGCCGTCCATCGCAGGGCGTCACACAAGTCAGCCAGGGCGGGGTCGGTGGCCCGGATGGCTGTATCCGCTGCTTCCAGTGCGTCATCCTTCAGCATGTCCAGCTCTAGCAGGAGACGGTCAGCATCTTCGGACTAGGCGATTTCCATCAGAAACATGGGGAACGGCCCCCGACGAATGGCGCCGCCTCGACCGATGTCAGGGGCGGGAGAGGGGGTGTCCTGGGACGGCGTTGAGCGGTCTGACATGGTAGGCTGTGGCAAGAAAAGAGCGGGTGGCCTGTGGCCGCAAGGCGTTGGGGGGGGGTGACAAACCGGGGTGTTGGTAAACGGAGGCGCACTGACAACATAGGCAGCCCCCATCGGACGGGGCGCGCAGGAAAGAAATAAAGGGTACCACGAGCGTGGCCATAGTGTGACGAAACAAAGAGCATGGCGCGATGGCGCAGAGCAACATGGGGCCGCCTGGCGGATCGGGCCGGCGAGTGGGGGTCCCAGGACTCACGAGGACGGGGGTGCGAGGAGAGCACCGCGCTGGCGCGTGGTGCTACAACCCTAGTGGCGCATAGGTGAGAGGGGGCCCACGGTGGGACGACGAAGCTGACGACTGATGATACCCCTGCACAAGGCGTCACGCTTGAGCGGCGGATACGTCGAATGCAGTCCCCGTCGCGGCTCCCCGCGTAGCGGCCTAGAAGATTGCCACGGCGAGGTCGACGTCTTGCCAGAGCCGAACGTAGAACGATGTGCCCACTGTGAGCAGGAAATGGCTAGCAAGGGGGAGGGACGCACCCGAGGTGCGGCACTCAGCCCTTGGAGACACGGGATTAAGAGGGAGAGACAGAGTGCACCATACGGGTGGAGCAGAGCAGAGAGGGGGCCACGATGGCAGAGCTGAGTCACGTGGTGGCACGACTATCACGACGATTCACGACTGGCTTCGAGCGTGGCAGTGCGTGTAGGCAATCCGTCCTACAGCTACCATCCTGAGGGTTTTTAGACTGGTGCCAGGTCACCAGTGGTGTGGTGTGGTGTGGTGTGGTGTGGTGTGGTGTGGTGTGGTGTGGTGTGGTGTGGTGTGGTGTGGTGTGGTGTGGTGTGGTGTGGTGTGGTGTGGTGTGGTGTGGTGTGGTGCGGTGCGGTGCGGTGCGGTGCGGTGCGGTGCGGTGCGGTGCAGTGCGGTGTGGTGTGGTGTGGTGTGGTGTGGTGTGGTGTGGTGTGGTGTGGTGTGGCGTGGCGTGGCGTGGTGTGGTGTGGTGTGGTGTGGTGTGGTGTGGTGTGGTGTGGTGTGGTGTGGTGTGGTGTGGTGTCGTGCGGTGCGGTGCGGTGCGGTGCGGTGCGGTGCGGTGCGGTGCGGTGCGGTGCGGTGCGTTGCGGTGCGGTGCGGTGCGGTGCGGTGCGGTGCGGTGCGGTGTGGTGTGGTGTCGTGTGGTGTGGTGTGGTGTGGTGGGGTGTGGTGTGGTGTGGTGTGGTGTGGTGGGGTGTGGTGTGGTGTGCCGAAGGCGCTGTTACCAAAGGGCAAAAGGCCGGGATGTCTACCCACGGGTACAGGTAAACGGGCTGGGCTGTGTGTGTTGTGTGCGCGCCGTGCGTAAGTGTGTAGGCCTCGGCAGGGGGAGGGGGAGTCGGGGAGACCTGGTGAGTCCGCCTCTGGCGACCGCGCTTATTCCAGGAGCTCCCGCTGCACCCCTTCCCTTTCTGCTTGCTGGTGCAAGCGCAGCTCCTGCAACGCCCACGCCATCGTGCTGCCCGGGCCCAGGCGGGCCTTCAGCAGTGTGGCACGCGCCTTGGCGTGGGCGTACCAGATCCGTATGGACTCCTCCACGACGTGGCGGAGGAACTCCGTGCCCAGCGAGTGGGGGCCCGTACACTCCAGGTGGGCCAGCTGCATGGAGGGGGTCCGCAGGGCCGCCGCCCATTGCTCCAGCACAGTCGGTTCCCACAGCTGGTGACGCACTGGAGCCGCCCGTGGCCCCACCTTCTGGTCAATCCACGCTGCGAGGCGCTGGCGGGCTGGCCCCCACTCGTGCGATTGAGCCGAGCAGGCCCACAGGTGGGGCGCCGTCTCGGGCTGTGTCCCGCACAGGAGACACGTTGTATCCAGCACCGTGCCCCGGTGGGAGGAACGGTGGGCCAGGACGGTCATGGTCGGGACGTTGTCCATGCGATGCGCCGTGATGTGGCGCTGCTGGTCGTGGTCGAACCAGTCCAGGGGGAGGCCCCCCCCTGGCATGAAATTTACCCCCCAGCGGGCCTCGTAGATGGCTTGCGCCGGTATGGAGGCCCGGTCCCGCAACCAGTCACTCAGCGCCGTCGGGGAGAGCTGGCACTGGTCGCGGAAGGGCACTGGGGGGATAAATGAGTAGGGGCGCCTGAGGAGCCACGTGAGGTCTACCTCCGGTGGCTCTCGCGTCGCTGCGTCCACACGGACGTTGAGGTCCGTGATCCAGAGCGATGGTGTGGTCACCACATTGATGGCAGACCTCGGGGAGAGGCGCTGCCCCCCCAGGACAGTGGCGTAGAGGTGGTGGATGCCATCTCCGCAGTGCCCTCCTTCCTGGTACGTGCGGAGGGCCCCCACTGCTGCCTCCGAGTCCGGCACCAGCCAGTAAACCCCCCGCTGTGTCGCCAGCCGGCGGGCATACGAGAGGAGGGCCATCGCCTCTCCCTCCTGGGAGGTGCCCACTCCTGAGGCCACCTGGGCCTGGTACTCCCCAGGCCCGCTCTGGACGACCCCGGCCATGGCCATACCCGCCTGCGTGGCCCCTGCATCCACCGCCACGACACTGCCTCGGAGGGTCGCCAGCGCAGGCAGGTCATGGAACCAGACGCCCGGGCGAGTCTCAGGGGCCAACACTCGCGGGGGGTCGGTCGCCCGGCCGTGGGGCGCCAGGAGGGCCATGTCCCCATGGTGCTCCCTGAGGTGGGTGCGCAGGGCCTGGTGTAGCTCCGCTGGCACTGTCCCCACCGTATCGAGGGAGTAATAGAGGGGTCCCTTGTGCGGGTGCCCCGGGCATTTGTGCGCCATGCACTCCGCTGGATATTGGAAACGCGCCACCGCCGCCGGGGCTATGGCGATCCACGGAAACGGCGGCAGCGTCGAGGTGATCGTCACGAGAGGGGCCTGCGACGCGCTGGCCCAGTTCCAGTAGGCGGCAGTCGGGGGGGCTGTCGTCCACACGACGGTGGGCGCCCTGACCCCAGTGCGCTGGAGCTGGGCCAGGGACTCCTGCCGGTGGTCGCCCCACAGCTGGGCGTGTAGCGGCGCATCCACCTGCACTTGGATATCCAGGAGGGCCACCAGGAGGCGGTGGAGCCTGGTGTCGCTGGGCAGGGTGCCCGGGGGCTGCTGGCACACCCGGGGTTCTGACGCCCAGCCCGCGGTCTCCATGGTGTCCTGCAGGGCCGCGGTCATCCGGAGGGGGTGTCCCCTATGGTATATCGTCTCCATTCGGGTGGTTTTGGCCGCCCGGCCCCCCACGATGACTTCCGCCTGATAGGTGGGCACGGCCCTCGGGATCCAGTCCTTGGGCGCCGCCTGCCATCGCGGCGTGGGTTCCCTAAGGAGCGGGACCAGTACCGCAGCGTGGCGGGTTAGCCACGCCCGTAGCCCCGGGATCCCCTTGCGGGCTGGCGCTCGCCTCTTCAGGGCTCGCTCCGGCAGCACCTGGTGATCCTCCGTGTAGAGGTCGCCGAGGTGATGGTAGCCCAGGGCCTGTACCGTTTCGTACACCGTCGGGGGGACGACCACCTGCGCGACGGCGCCATACTGAGTCACGAACACCTCCACCCGGGGGGCAGGGGCCGCCGCCGCCGCCGATCGCGGCCCACCGGGACCTCGGACCAGGATGGGGGTGGTCCCCGAGCACTGGCCCGGCATCCACATAGGCATGGCCACCTCATCCACGACCCGCTGCAGCGCGGCTATGAGGTGGGGGCACTTGGGGTGATACGTGTACTGCCCCGGGGTAAGCACCGCCGGGCAGCCCCCCCTGAGCGCCTGGTGCGTTTGCAGGTAGTAGGCCTGGGAGTCCCGGAACTCCTGCTTGGCCCAGGCCCCCTGCCGAACCCACTCTCGAACCACCGCCGCCTGCCACGAGTGCTCTGACCGGGTGAGACCCTGGCACCCATGCTCCCAGGGTCCCCAGAGCGCGTCGGTATGAGCGTGGCGGGAGATGCCCGTCACGTGCTTGTATGCTCGCACCATGAGAGCATCGTTCGCCGCGTGTACCTTGGCCGTTGGGCGGTACACGCTGGCCAGGGGGAGCAGCTTGCTCGGGAGCTTGGCCATGAGCACCATCATGGCCGCGTCCGGGGAGAGCCGCTGGGGGCGGAGCTGTGTCCAGAGCTCCGCCCTGACCTCCGGCAGGTTGCGGGGGGCCGTAGGCGCCCCCTGGAGGTAAATGTCGGTTCCCATATATCGGAGGACCCTGGAGGGCTGTATCTCCGGGGCCCCTGCCAGTGCCTCCCGCCGCTGGTCCGGGGTACTCGTCACCCACGCGCGGCCTAGGTGGCGGGCCACGGCTGCTGGCGTAGGCGACCGTAGGGGCCGTGGGTCTGACGTGGAGCCGTGCTGGATCTTGCGGTCAGGGACGTCCACCCGCAGGATTCCCTGGTAGTATACCCGCTGATCCAATAGGACCCCCTGTATGGGGTGGGAATCGCCTCGCTCCAAGAGGACGATCGTGTCGTCCACCCACATGAGTCCCGGGAAGCGGAAGGGCTCTACCGCCGAGGACCGGTATGCGATGTCCATGTATCGCAAGAAGGGGAGCGCCGCCGTCGCCCCCGCATGGACCCCCTGGACGGTACCCTGGGGCGTACCCAGGAGTTGCGTCAGGGTGTGGGACTGCCAGGGGCCCAAGGGCAGGGTGTAGGAGAAACCCTCGGTATGGGTGGCGAGGTGGTCGGCCTCTCCCAGGCCCACCCGGGCTCTCACTATAGGGTGAATGTCCTGCGCGATCACGTCGAAGAACTTTGCGAGATCCGTGATCAGGACGTCCACTATCTGGCTTTGAAGCCTGGCCAGGTCCAGCTTCATGTGCACCGTGCGGACGACCTCCTGGAGGGATATCCCCCGCATGCCCCCCACTAGGCAGGGGCCCCCCAGGGCCCGCTCGTAGACGGCTGTCGCCACGGCATAGAAGGCCGTGGGCTCGAGTTTGGAGACGTGGGAGGAGATGGTTATCCCCCGGAGGTTCACCTCCTGGACCGGCTGGTCCGGGTTTTTTAGGAGCAGGGTAACCCGCCCCCGCCTGCCCACCGTGCGGCTGACCGGGGGGCTGCGCACCACGGTGCACAGGGTCTCCTGGTCCGCCTCCGTCAGGTGTCGGTACCAGGAGATATCGATGCAGATGTCCGCTTCGGGTAGGCGGAGGTCAGGGCCGCGGGCCTTCCCCGACTGCACCTCCCAGAGGTGGCGGGGCTGGACATAGTCGCCGCGGGCTGGCGGGGCATGCTGCGGCAGCAACCCTAGGTACCTCTGGAAGTGGGCCCATCGGTCGGGGTCATCTCGGATCCGGTAGCTATGGCCCTGGAGCCGTAGGCGGCTCAAGTACAGGGCAGACAACGTCTCCCTGGGGTTGAGGAGCGCCTTGCTGTCCAGGGGGATTTCCGAGACATCGCGCGGGGGGCCCCTGCTACGACGCTGCACCTCCCTCCACTGCTCTGGGGTGCGTTTCAAGTTGAGGGTGTCCTGCTTGCGTCGGAGGGCCCTGCGTTTCACCCCCCGGAGGCTCTGCTGGCGCTGGGCTTCTCCCAAGGCCACGAGGCTCCGCTTGAGGGCGTGCCCCGCCGTCACTGAGGTGCCCAATATGCTCTGGGCCATCACTGTAAAACGCCCCACCGTGGGGAGCATGCTGCGCGCCGGGAAGGGCTGCTGGGGAGCCCGCGAGGGGGGAGCTCGCTCCGCCGGGCGCGTCCTGAGGCGGTACTGCCGGAAGCGGAGGGCTCGGACCCTGCCCGCGGCGTGGGCCCAATCGTAGATGGCCCTTTGCAGGCCCTTCAGCCACCGATCCGGGGCGAGCAGGGGGTCCACGGCTCTCCTGCGGAGTACTGAGCTGTGGAAATCGGCCGTGTCGGCCGGGGACAGGGCTACTGGGCCCAGGTGGTACTCCGGGGTGCGGGAGACCGTATGGGGGCTGGGCTTGTCCAGCCGGTTCACCGGGAAGGCGACGGTGAGAAGGAGGGGGACGTGGTGGTCCGAGAGGAGGGTGCTCGCCCAGTAGTGGCACGAGGCGATGGTGAACTGCGCCTCGCTGTGGCAGGCGGCTGTGTCGATGCGGGAGCGCGCGGCTCCCTGGAAGCAGGAGTACGTGTCCTGCGGGACCGGGTGTAGGTCCACCAAGTCCCTGAGGTTGAAAGCCCTCAGGAACGTGCGGTAGCCCGTGTCCTCGGGGCGCGGGGTCCCTCTATCCGCCGGTCGGGCCGCCGAGTTGGTGTCCGCGACAACCAGGACGGTCGTCGGGTCGACCAGGCAGGTGACCTCCCTCCAGACGGCGGCCCACCATCTCACGTATGGCTCCACGCCTACGCTGATCTGGGGGGCATGGGCTGCCAGCACATGATGCCGACCCCACGGGGTAAGGACCTCCATGAGGAGGGCGTTGGCATCCTCCGCGCCCCAGAGGAGGGAAGCCCGGGTGGTTGTCCCGGAGCGGACGTATACTTCCAGGCCCGCCCCTGTCTTGCCGTGGGCGGGGAGCACGACGTGACGGGCGTAGTCCTGAAAGGGGGGGTCCTCGGGGCCTGCCCGGGATTGGGCCTCAGCCAGGACGAGGAGGGTAGGGCGGCGCGCTGCCATGTGCAGGGCTTGCGCCAGGAGGCGTTGCCGGAGGTACCGGCCCCGGACGTTGAGCCACAGGTACCCCACAGCGTGCACGTCCTCCGGGGTGCCCTCAATTCTGGGACTGCGGGGGAGTGGGGTGCTCCGGCTCCGGGTCCGGCTCTGAGGAAGTGGGTTCGCCCCGGGGGCCGGCGTGTGCGGCCGAGCCGCCAGCTGCCCCCTGGGCCGCCCGCAGGTCACGCCCGATGAGGCCAAACACCGTGGTCAGGGAGGGAGTCCCCGCTGGCCGTTCACCCGTGAGCCTGGGGAGCACCCAGTCTCGCAGGGCCGGGGCCTGCGCCCCCAGGACCTTGAAGCCGACCGGCTTGTTCGGCTGGAGGGCCCGGGCGTAGCTGACCCACGAGGCGCTCCATCCCTTCCAGTTGGCGTCGCGGAGCTGCTGGGCCCCCAGGGCCGAGGGGACGACGACGAGTCCCCCCCGAGCCCTGTCGTAGGTGGCCCTGGCCACCATGGGCGTAGTGATGGCCAGGGGGTTGCCTCCGGGTGGGGTGAGGGTGGCCTTGTGGTCCCCGAGGTCCATACTCGCCGTGTCGACTGGGGTGTACCGGTCCCCGCGCTTGACGCAGATTTGGACCGGGGGGGGAGCGGTGGCCGGCGTGCCCCGGGGGACATGTACCGGGCACTGGCACACCAGCACCAGGGCTCTGGTGTCCGGGGGGACCGCCCGGGGCGGGGGTGGGGCAGACCAGGCATACGCATATGCCATGGCCTGGAGCCACCACCCTGGGCGCGTGCCGCCCTCGGGGGCGGGGAGGCGGAGCTGCACCCTCCCCTCGATCACGTAATAAACCGTGATCCCAAGTCCTGGCGGGTGAGGGGCCGGGACGGCATCTCCCTCCCAGCTGGAGAGGGAGAAGGAGGGGACCCCCAGGGTATAACCCACGAGCTGGAGCAGCTCGCGGGTTCTCTTCGCATACTGGGCCAGGAGGGGAGGGAGGCCGTCTCCCTCCGGGGAATGGGGGCCGGGGACGGGGGTGGTGTCCTGGCCCGCCGCCCGCATGCGGCGTCCCACCGCCGACAGGCGTTCGCTGTCCAGGAAGACAGCGACGTCCAGGGCCTTGCAGGGGTTCGCCTCCTCTAGGGCAGTATCGGCGATGAGCGCCGCCAGGCGGGACTCGTGCGGGTCCAGCTTGCCCGGCGGGCTGTCGGCGCGGCCGGCTGCCGGCGGTGTAGGGTCGTCATCCAACTCTATCGCCTGCGGCAGGGGCTCCAGCGGGCTGAGGGCGCCCGCTTCATCATCCAGGAGGCCAGCCAGCTGGGTGGCCGTGCCCTGGGACGCATCCACATCGTAGGGGGGGGGCGGAGGGTCATCCGCCGCGTACGAAGCGGGAGCTCCGAGAGCGGGCGAGGTCTCATTGGGCCCAAGCTCCCGTTCTCCTTCCGGGGCCTTCTCCGCAGCCTCGTCCTCCTCCTGGGGGGCTCCCTGCGGGGGGCACTGGTCGCATGGGCTGGGGCGCCAGAAGCGACAGGCTGTACACCAATCAAGGGCGGGTCCCTCCGGGGGGTGGCCCCCCGTCGGGGGGGCTGAGGCCTCAGTACCGTCGTGGGTCTGGGCGGTCTCGGGGTTGCCAGCGGGCGCCTGGGGGCGGGCCGCAGGAACCCCTGGGGCGCTGGCGAGGGCCTGCTGATGGCCTTCCTCTCGGCAATCCGCGCCCAAGAGGTCCTGGGACGCGCTTTCAGCTGTAACGTCCGAGGGGCCGGGCCGGGGGGGCCCTGCGCTGGCATGCCCGGCAGCCGGTTGGCCGGGGTCACTAGGCGTCCCGGTAGCCGCCAGGACACGCCGGCTTAGCTGGCTGGCAAGGCCTGTGGCTGCGGCTCGCGGCCGCGCAGGCGGGCTCACCCGAGCCGCGGTGGCCTCCGGGCGCCGCTCAGGGGGTGCCCCGTCCCTGGGCAACGCTGGGTTTCTTTCCCGGGAGGTGGGCGCCTGCCGCGCCGGAGGGGGGCCTCGGGGTAGGGGGCGGCCGGCGCCACCGACCGCGTCGGCTGTAGGCGCCCGGGTGGGCTCCTGCGGCCGCGGATGTACCTCCTGCCGCGTTCCGCCCACGGCATCGGCTATGAGGCGCCGGACGTCATCCTCGGTGAGGGAGGGGCGGTCAGTGTGCGGGGGGGGCAGCCCCGGCGGACGGCGTGTCGTGCCGTTCCTCGCCCGGGGCGTCTCGTTGTGTGTGCACGGTGAGGTCCCGGACGACACTGCGGTCGACACAGTGGACTGCCGCCGGCAGGCGGCCGGGCGGGGGCGCTACCGTACCCAGGGCAGCGCTGACTACCGCACACGCCGCCAGCGCCTGCTTGTGGGCGCGGAAGGTCAGGTACCCGTGGTTTTCCCCTCCATATAAGGCCTCCGCCACCCCCTCCGCCCCATCCAGCCACATGAAACGGTCCGCCAGGTGACGGTGGGTGTGGTGTGGTGTGGTGTGGTGTGGTGTGGTGTGGTGTGGTGTGGTGTGGTGTGGTGCGGTGTGGTGTGGGGTGGTGTGGTGTGGTGTGGTGTGGTGTGGTGTGGTGTGGTGTGGTGTGGTGTGGTGTGGTGCGGTGCGGTGTGGTGTGGTGTGGTGTGGTGTGGTGTGGTGTGGTGTGGTGTGGTGTGGTGTGCCTACCAAAAGGCAATGGCCGGGATGGTCTTGCACGCAGGAAAATGCAAACCAAAAGGGCTGTGTGTCTATGTTTGTGCTGTGTGCAGTGTGTTCGCACCTGGGGCGTTGGGACAAAAGGTCCCCCTGTTGGTGGCAGTCTCAGTTCAAGGCCGCCCGGGGGACGCCCTGCCGTTCCGCCTGTTGGTGCAGTTGAAGTTCTCGCAACACCCACACCATCATGCCTCCTGGGCCTGAGCGGGCCTTGATGAGGCCGTCACGCGCCTTGGCGTGGGCCAGCCAGGCCTGGGCGTGGTGTGGTGTGGTGTGGTGTGGTGTGGTGTGGTGTGGTGTGGTGTGGTGTGGCATGGTGTGGTGCGGTACGGTGGGGTGGGCTGGAGTAGGGTGGGGTGGGTTGGTGAGGGTAATGGCACCACCTTTACGCCATAACCACAGCCAGCAAGTTCAAGCTATCCCCTATGCACCTCGGTGGGTGGGCGCTGCACGGCACACACCTTTGCGGGAGCCCAATGAGTGCATTGAACTCAGACTGTGAGAGCTGTTGTGCCTTGCTAACGATTTCTGAGAAGGACACGGGGTAACGCCATGTCAAACGATGGATGAGGTATGGTAGCCATGACTGGGTTGGACACATCGGCTGGACCAAATATGACCAAATCGAGGGTACACTTTTAGCACAACTGCAGAGGTCACTTGAAGAATGCAGTCAGTCATTGTCTTGTTCCTCTGGAGATGTCTCAGAAGGTTCAACGGACAAACCATCAAGTCCTGGGTCTACCTCCTGCAGTTCAAAATCAGATTCTGAATATTCCATGCAACCAACAGAAAAGAAACTGATGACAGGTGAAAATATCATGCAGCAGCACCCCCCTGGCCTTATAAAGCATTCTGCCAAAACTAGTACCCTCGGTACAAAATTGGGGGGGGGGGTCACTCCAGCAACGGCGGAGATAAATCCCTCAACATACCCAAAATCAGCCAGAACAGGCTCCTTCTGGCAGCACGCATTTTGCGATGAATAAAAACAGTGTATATGACAGGACTCGAACTTGACACCGGCGGATCCGAAGTCCGATGAGCCATCTATCACACTTCTGCGGACACTGGATTTACTTCTCCCTTCCAAGAAAAATTCCTAGACACTATTCAACCCGTGGCATCCAGCTCCTCTGCTTTCGCTTGACAGCATATCAGATGTGGCCCGCACTCAAATTGGTGATTGCATCAAAATCTGGAATCTTGTACAAATCTACAGAACTCACAAACCTGGTCCTCCAGTTTCTGTGCCTCCTGCTTCTCCTGTGCTTCCTTCAATGCCTTTGCCTCTTGGTCAAGTCGCTCCCTTTCCAACCGTTCCTTCTCTTGACGCTCTGCCTCTGCCCTCTCCTGCTCCACTCGCTCCCTCTCTTCCCGTTCTCTTTCTTCCTTGAGCCTCTGCTCAAGCTCTCTCTCCGCCCGCTCCCTCTCCTCACGCTCCCTCTCCTCCCGCTCCCTCTCCTCCCTCTCTCTCTGCTCTCGCTCTCTCTCCGCCCGCTCCCTCTCCTCGCGCTCCCTCTCCACCCGCTCCCTCTCCACCCGCTCCCTCTCCACCCGCTCCCTCTCCTCCCGCTCCCTCTCGGCCCGCTCCCTCTCGGCCCGCTCCCTGTCCTCCCGCTCCCTCTCGGCCCGCTCTCTCTCGGCCCGCTCCCTCTCGGCCCGCTCTCTCTCGGCCCGCTCCCTCTCCTCCCGCTCCCTGTCCTCCCGCTCCCTCTCCTCCCGCTCCCTGTCCTCCCGCTCCCTCTCGGCCCGCTCTCTCTCCGCCCGCTCCCTCTCGGCTCGCTCCCTCTCCTCCCTCTCCCTCTGCTCGCGCTCCCTCTCCTCCCTCTCCCTCTCGTCCCGCTGCTTGTCCTCTCGCTCCCTCTCCACCCGCTCCCTCGCCTCGCGCTCCCTCTGCACCCGCTCCCTCTCCGCTCGCTCCCGCCCCTCCCTCTCCCTGTCCTCCCTTTCCCTCTCCTCCCTCTCCCTCTCCTCCCGCTCTTTCTGCTCCCTTGCCCACTGCTCCCTCTCCCTTTCTTCCCTCTCCCTCTGCTGCCTCTCTCTATCAGCCCTATCCCTCTCTTCTCTTTCCTTCTGCAGCCTATCCGTCTCCAATCTCTCCTTCTCTTCGTTCTCCCTCTGCGCAATCTCCCTGTCCAGGGCCTCCCGTCCACGCGCCAGCCTCTCCCTCTCTAGGCGCTCCCTCTCTTCTCTGTCCCTGTCCTGCCTCTGCCTCTCCTTCTCAAGGCTGGCCCGCTCCAGCTCCTCCTTCTGACGCTTCAGTTTGTCGAACAAATCCCTCTCCTGGTTTTCCCTCTCCGCCCTTGCCCTGTCCAGGCTCTCACTCTCCAGTTGCGTCTGCTCCCGCAGCCGTTCCTCCGACGCACTCTGTTGCCCCTGCTGCTGCCGCGCCCTCTGATACATTTGCCAATCATCCAATCCCCCCGGCTCGGGTGGCTGCTGCTGTGCTGCCGGCGCCCCTCTGCAAAATTGTTGTTGTGCAGCGTCCCACCTCTGCTGCTTCTCCCTGTCGATACTTATCTGGTTCTCCTCCTGCAATGAAGGACGTCACTGTAAACCGGGGGAAGGGGGGGGGGGTGCGAGCACGGGGAGACGCTCTGCGCTTTGCAGCCTAAGGCACGTGGTGCAGTGGCCTGGTGATGCTTTCGGAAGAAATCCATTCATCGTAGGGTCGTGAACCAGGAAATCCGTGCCCAGAGCGGCTGGAAAACGATTGTTATTCAGGGAATGGACTCTACCCGGGCTATGCTCCGGACCACCGGGATGTATCCTGCACATCCGGAATAACGCGTGTGTGCCTTCTGTGCGCCTTCTGTCACAGCAGCAGCACCAACATTTGTGACCGTGCCTGGCCTTCTTTTGGGTGGGAGGGGTCTGGTTGTTGAAAATCGCGACTGGCTGAGGACATGCTTACTGCACCTTATATTCCGTTTGTGTGCATACCACCATTCATGGCAGAGATGCAGCACATCAGAATGCAGAGACCGAATGCCACGTTTGCCTCAGCAGGAGCTACGGGAGTGCACCGGTGTGGCATAAATGGCGGCCTGCGGCATTGGTGCAGCAGCTTGGCAGCCCAATGGAGAACAGCACCGACAGGGCTAGGTGATGGTTGTCAGGGTGCCCTGCCAGGGTCGGGGCTGTGCAGTTTGGGGCCGCATTGCGATGGGCAGGGGTGCATGATACGCTTGTTGCACACCACGGAGGGGGTGTGGGCAATGTGTGTGTGCCTGCATTCCACTCTTTCAGCCCCCCCACACACAACATCTCTGCACCACCCTGCTCGGGCCCCTCAGACAATGTCAGCAATGTGGCCAATCTACCCGGCGCAGCCAACCACCAAGATCGGCAGAGGGTCTTCCAGAGGAATACAGCAAGGCTCTGGGCCACAGAACGATGAGAAAGGGGGGGGATGGAAAACTCCGTTTTTTGGCGAAACAATAGTGTTTGGCTGAAACTGCGTGCCTCGTTACACAAGGCGCAAATTGGGCTCGGCGCGCGCCTCCTTAGCGCCAACCCCCCCCCCCACCCGTGCGCCTCGTTAGCGCCAACCCCCCCCCCCCCCTGTGTGACATTCCGTCTGGTTGCTGCTCCTTTACGGGGCCCTGGACGGTCACCCGTTCTTCCCTTCGCATGTTGCGTCGGGTCGCTACTTTCTGTCGGCCGCTGCGGCCGGTGCTCTTGCTGGTGTCGTTTCCGCGTTCGCGGAGCCCAGTGGTTGGTGTGTTGGGACTGTGCTGAATGTGGCATGGTGTGCCGTTTGCGTGTCAACGGCGCCCAATAGTTGGCGTATTGAGGATGTGCTGGTTGTTGCCGAGGTCGTTTGACTGTTTTTGCTGTCCACACACCTCTGTCCACAGGCCGTCCATTGCCTGCCTCGCTGTGTTTCTGTGCGGCCCAGGTGCCCTGTTCCACCACGCGCTGTCCGGGCCGTCCACCATATGTTCTTTTCCCCCTCACGGTTGGCCTGCCCCTGATGGGCTCCCACTCCTGTTGCGCAGACAGCCCATCTGGGCTGCGGGAGACACCCCCCACCTGATGCCGGTTGAGCAGGGGTTGCCCTGGCACCCGGTAGCGACGGGGTTGGCTGGCCAAGCCATCCCCTTTATTGTCGCTGCCTCCCATGCGCACGCTCTGCCATCCGCTCCATTCTGGTTCTCTGTTCCCGCTGTTCCAGTTGCCTCTCCCGCCTTGCTGTGCCCCTCCTCCTTGTCTGCTGTGCCCGCCCTTGTCCCTCCTGGTGTGGCTCCCGCGTTCTGTGTGTCTGTGTTGCTCCTCCCCCTGTCTGGTGCCCCCCCCCGCCCTCGTGCGCCTCGCAAGCGCCAAACCCCCCCCCCCATGCGCATTGTTAGCGCCAACCCCCCCCCTACACGCCAACCCCCCCCCTACACGCCAACCCCCCCCCCCCGTGCGCCTTGGCAAACGGGACAAACGGCTCGCTTCGCTCAACGCGGGGGCCAGCCCCCACACCCTCCTTAAATAACAAGACTCCTGCGGTGGCTACAGACCGCCTTGTGTGTGCATCGCCTTGTGTATGCACCCCCTTGTGTGTGCACCGCCAAACCTTCCTACACACATTGCGCACCTCGGCTCACTTCGCTCAACGCGGGGGCCAGCCCCCGCACCCTCCTTAAATAACAAGACTCTTGCGGTGGCTACAGGCCGCCTTGTGTGTGCACCGCCAACCCCCCCTCCCCCCACTGCGCGCCTCGCTGGCGCCAACCTCCCCCCCCCCCCCCGCCTCGTTAGCGCCAACCCCCCCCCCCCCCCCCCCCCGTGCGCCTCGTTAGCGCCAAACCCCACTCCCCCTGTGCGCCTCATGAAATGAGGTGCGCAGTCTCGGTCAAACTATGCGACACAACAGCGGTTAAAATGTTTGAAGTGAGATGGAGCAATGCTTCAGGAGGTCTACTCAAAAAACAAAACCGCTCTGCACACGTCACAGCCACACCTGGCGCTGCATCTCCTCAATCACCGCAAACCGTTTCAACTCCCTGGCTCGCGCATCCTCCAGCTCCAGGATTCCGTTCTGCAACTGCAGCCGTTGGTGCTCTTTCTGTAGCATGGCCTCCTCTTCAACGCGTCGCGAGTGCTGCACCTCGTTCAATAGTCTGCGAGGGGTTCGAGGCAGGGCGGTCCTTAACGGAAAAAGAAAAGAAAAAGAAAAAGTGTTCCGGTACCAGTTTTCCCAAAAAAGCCCGCGGGCACTCCATGTGCTCAACCATGGTTGGTGGCGGTTGGCGGTTGGCGGTTGGCGGCGGTTGCCGGTTGGCAGTTGGCAACTGGCGGTTGGTGGCGGTTGGTGATGGTTGGCGGCGGTTGGTAGTTGGTGATTGGTGATTGGTGGTTGGTGGCGGTTGGCAGTGGTTGACAGTTGGCGGTTGGTCGCCGCTGGCGGTTGGTGGCGGTTGGTGGTTGGCGGTTGGTGGCGGTTGGCGGTTGGCGGGAGTTGGCGGTTGGCGGTTGGTGGTCCCTTGGGGCGGTCCTTAAGGGCGGTCCTTAGCAAAAAAAAAAAAAACTGGTCCCTTAAGGACCCCCCTGGTTCGAGGGGTAGGGCAGGGATGCGACAGCCAAATTGCGAGACTTTGGACCACGGAATCGGAGGTACGAGCACTGCACGAGGCCAGCAATGGACGGCAATCGACGTCGGTTGGCGGTTGACTGACATCGGGCGGCAGCGAACTCGACGGTGCCCAAGGTGCAGGAGAGAAGGGGTGCGTGGGGGTCAGGGCCCTTGAGAAAAAAAGCAACGGAAGAGCTCCTGAGGAACCCATGCACAAGCGATATGTGCAAGGCTTTGTAGGGGCTTTACATGGCATGAGGTAAGGGGTGTAGTGGGTAACATTTTGGAGGGACACAAACGTTGTACCCCGCCCCCCACCCCTTTGCACAGCACGCTGAAAGTTAGGAAAACGACGGTCAGACGGGGTACCGTGCTTAGACAAGCCCGTGCTTGCGCGCAACGCACGGTACCAAAAGAATGCATGTGGCATGTGGCATGTGGTAACAGCCATGCCAGCGATAGCAACATTAATCATGGCCGAAAATCACATCAAAACAAACAGCATTGGGTTGCAGTTGCAAGCAGAATGTTGGGATGAGCTGGGGGAACTACAATTGGAACACAACTGCGTCACATTACATTTCTGACCACAAAAACCGCGGTCAGAAAAACCAGGAAAACGATGGACAGACAGGGTCCGATGCTTGGACAAGCCAGTGCTTGCGCAAAAAGGGGGGGGGGGGGGTATGGTACCATGTGTGGAGGGTATCTGTGGGTTGTGCCGGGGAACAAGAAGGAGGTCTGAGAGAGCTGCACTGCATTGCCTGGAGCCCTCGCATACTTCCCAAGGGTTGCCATCTCACATCCCGCTTGGCCTCGCATGTTCTTGCATCAAGCGGGGCACATCCCTCTTGCACACCTCTTCTGCACCTCCATGAGCTCCTGCTTCGCTGTGGCCTCTTCTGCCTTCTGGAGCTGCTGCTCACGCATCAGGGCAGCATCCTCCACCCCTTTGACCCACCTCAGCGCCTGTTCGCGCTCTTGAAGTTCCTTGCGTTCACTGCGCAGCAGGAACAAACGGCAAATGCACCAGTTCACGGGGCATGGGAGTTCCATTTGGGGGCTGTGAATCATACCGAAACACCACCAGCATTCTTGCATACCTTACTTACCCACCGCATTCCGTAAGTTGTCGCCATCAATGCAACAGCTGTGGCCCAATGGCTGATGATGCAGACAGAGCATGTTGCTAAGCACCATGTCTTGGTTTTTTTCACGGAATGCTCCCTGTCCCTCATCAACACCTTTCCCTGCCGTTGTGTTCCTATTGATGGGGACAATTGGGAGAGAAAATAGATGCGCAGATAACAGGGGGGGGGGGGGGATTGCAGTCGGGGGGGTCGAAACCAATTGCGAAAAATTGCGGGAAAATTGCGGAACAATTGCGGGACATTGCGGGGAAATTGCGACACTGTAAGCAACCCTCCGTAACCCTCAAGGTGCAACAGTTCTGGACAGGTGGCTCAGATTTTTCCTTTCAGTCATACAAAAGGTCCATGGGCATCACAATTACAGGAGGCGCCCCTCAATATCACCATGGAATTGAAGCATGAACCGAAGGCGGTGGATGTTGTCATCCAATTTGTGTTGCCGCTTCGAAACCCTCCCACACTGTGAGAAAAAGTGTGTCTCAGATGGTGATGCCATATTGCTGGTGGCAAAAAAAAGGACGAACCAAGTGTGGCACACCAGCAAATGGCAGTTGTCAGACACACGTTGCAGCATGGCCCTGTGGTACAGGAAGGAACTGTTCAGTCATCTTCAAGCGTGGGCAAAAAGGAGTCTCATTGTTCTGCATAATTGTGTAAACCAGTATGGTTCAGCATTGACAGCAAGGGTCACCTGCAGGCAGGTAAGAAGGGCAAAGCAGAAAAATTGCAGAAAAATTGCGGAAAATTGCGATAAATTGCGGGAAATTGCGGAAAATTGCGAAATTGCGGGAAATTGCGGAAAATTGCGGACCTCAATGCCCCCCCCCCCCTGCAGATAAATTCCCAATAATCTGCATGTCGTGTGCGCCAGCAAGACCACTCAAAATGGGACACCTGCATGTGATTGATGAGGGGAGAACACTTGCATGTATTCAAATGGGCTGTTCGTTGGCATTTGTTCAAAGCTATTCCTTCACTCAACACTTACGGGGCGTGCCGATTAGTTCTCCTCCCGAAAAAATGGGAAATGGGATGACCCATGGAAGCAGCAGGTGGGTTGGCAAGGGGGGGATATTACATGGGGCTTCAATGGGTGTGACACCCTCCTCTCTCTGCCCTACTGGCCAGTGCGTCGAGCTGGGCTTGGCCATAGTGGGATGGGATGGGCTCCACTGCAGTGGGGATGTTTCAGCTGCCAAGCTCCATCCCTTGGTACAATGGCTGGGCCCCAATGGCTGCCTAATGATGCAGCAGGTAGGGTGGTGTGCTTGCTCCTGCCCACTTGAACAACAGGCGGGGTAATAGTGAGGGGCAGCCGTCGCAGTATTTTCTTTCCAGCCCTACAAGGTGGGGGCGGATTTTGTACAAGGATTACTTCGCCGGGGAAAACTTCCGGGCGGGGGATGGGGGATTTTGCCAACCCTGGGAATCCCAAAGCTCCAATTGCCTCACGCACAACCTAACACGTAGGCCCATGCTGCGTTCAGAGGCATAGAGGTTTGCAAATAGAATTGCCAGTGGAAGCAGCATTAATCTACGACATCTGGAAGAATCTGCTGCTCCTAACCCTTGTCCAAAAAGTATGGAAACAAATCTGTCACCTGTATGGCAACCAGTGTGGAACACAAATGTATTGATGAACACACTGTCTGGATGTGCAGAAAAAATCTGTTGAACATCAACGCAACTTTTGATGCCCCTGAGCCATCCGTTTTTTGCAATGGTGCATGAAAGCAGGAGAGCGGGTTAAATGGTGCCCACACTATACGAAGATTAGGACCCTACAATGAAGGAGGGAACCCAATTCCATGACAATTTGGGACACACGGCACAAGTGCAGCACATGGGAGTCTGGACCAACAATGTGCAGCCCAAGAAAGTTTGGACAAACTATGGTCCTGCCCGTCACACCACCAGGACGACATTTCAAAACCTGCGGGGGGGGGGGGGGGGGCATACAAGGATTGGGCCCAGCCGCCCCCCATGGAGGGGTGACCAATTGGTAAAGCTTGCAAGAAATAAAATTTTCCCCTGAATCTTACTCCACAATTCGGGAAGTTTAATACCAAAAATTGGTCGCGGACCTCCAAATTCTGGTAGGTGCTAAACACACATGGGCAAGGGTATTCGGTGAGTCAGAAACTTAGGTTCAACAAGCAAAATTCAGTAAAAGGAGACTGAGAAAAAAGGCTTGAAAAAATTTTTTATTCCATTCTACTGGATACAGCATGAGCAGAGGTCCAAATACCTTTCCCGCATCAATCCTTCGAGTCTCTGTCTGGCCTCTCTGACCCGCTGCTCTCGCTCGGCATACTCTTTGTCCCGTTTCTCCGACATTGTCTGAGCCCAGGCAATCAAAGGGCTGGGTTGGGCGCTCAAGGCAGGGCTCTGGGGTCCTGCAGCAAGATGCGGAAAGGAGCCTGTTTGAAACTACTGAAACGAACCAGTTTCCAGGCACGTGTCCATCGTTTGCCGTGCCTCTTGCGTGGTTTGAGCATGCCACGTTGTTTCATCGCAGTGTGTGACGGCCGATTGCAGTCTTGACATCGTGGGTGTCGTGATAGACATCGTGCCACAGCGGTGGAAGGGTGAGAGTGGATCGCATCCCGCGATCGTATTGTGGGCGGGCTTTCAACTTTGGGGGGGGGGATCATACCAAGACTGACCCCCGGGCCCCGGAGGTGACCCGGACCCAAATTCGGCGAAAAATGAAAACGGGATTTTTGGCAACAGGGCGTCAAGGGGGTTCGGAAAATTCATCATTTACCATGTATTTGGTGAAAAAAAAATTGACCATTTTCAGTGCTCAAAAAGATTTTCGGCGGCTTCGGCGCCGGACTTCAATCGGACTGCTGTGTCTACTCGAGAACATACGCACGTGGTGCCCGTTTGCAGCGCTCATGGTGTGTGTGTATGCGCGCATGCGCACGGCCTGTGTGTGTGCGTGCGTGCACGCGCACGTGTGTGCTGGGGTGTCCTGCAGAATTAAAACCCCCCAAGCCCCGCTAAGCTCTCAGAGAATCCGGCACTGTCAGCTGCGATGTACAATAGCGCACCTTGTTCTGGGGGCTCCGCCACCTCTCTGACGGCAACGGTACCACCTGCATCACCAGATCCCCTCACTACACCCGCTGGTGCTGATGAAGGCCTGGCCACGAGCACATCCTGGAGACAACATCAGGCCGACGAGATCACAGCAACAAGAGGAGGGCACGGCGGGGCTGAGAAGGCAAGACAACCCACGCCTGGGATGAGATGCAGTGATGGGCGGGTGGATATTGCCCGGCTGCTGCTGCGACGGTTGAGGCCAATGTCAGTAACACTAATTCTTCTCTGGCCTCATACCCATGCTTCAACCCCTCTGCCCCCCCCCCCCCCCCCACATGTACCACTCCCTCCCCTGTTCAAGCCGTCCTGCACGCACTATGAAAGGCACATCACACAGGCAGAGTGTTGTGTTGTCAAACAATAGCTGCCGCCCCCTTTCAGCCCTTGACCTTTGCAATGGCGACCGGATCAGCATCAACATCACCATCAGCAGCAGCAGCAGCAGGTGCAGCCCTCTCCTGGACACCAGCAGCATCACCGTAACCAGACGTAGCTCAGCCCCCATCGTCTGTTGCAGCCTCAAATGGTCAATAGACTGTTCATCATTGCCCTCACCCCTCAGACCTCATGCAACATCTTTGGCGCCTTTCATATGCCCTGCTGGCCAACACGACACAAACCCGTGCGTCGACATGACTTCGCAACCCAAAATCATTCAGCCTCAAAATAGGCGTCAAACACCAGCCGCCAGCGAGGGAGCGCGGGTTCGATTCCGAATAACACAGTGCGGCACCGCCCTGCCGCACGGGTGTGCGCACAGCAAAAGGAGCACAGACCTGTCTGGGGTGCACCGGCTGTTCCTGGGCCGACTGGACATTGGCAGAGTTGATGTGCCCAGGGCCAAGCCGTTCCATGTGAGCAGGGCCGAGAGGTCCCATGTGCCGAGGGCCGAGCCGTTCCATGTGCCCAGGGCTGGGCCGTTCCATGTGCCCAGGGCTGGGCCGCTCCGGCGCCTTCAGCGGCCCAGGGCTTGCAATCGCTGGGTGCGGCTGCGCGTGCATTCGTGTCGCACCTGCGGCGGACCCGGGTGTGCACTGTTGCACGCACTGGGGAACGCGCGGCACACATGTGCCTGTGCACTCGCGCGCGCGCACACACGGCATGAGACAAGCATTGATGAACCCTTGCGTATGACCGTTGAATCAAATAAAAGGTGCGATGCAGCTATTCGAGAAGTCAGACACTGTGAAATGCATGAACGCACACCAACCCACACCGTACCTGCACATACACATGCACAGGCACACCCACGCGTGACCCACACAGGGAACAACTGACGCTTCTTGCGCCTGGGATCACGAACAAGCTCCACTTGCAGTTTCGGTCTGGAATTCAACAGCGGCGGCGTGGAGGAGGGGGGGGGGGCAGTCCGAGGGGGGGTTTTGGTTATGTCTGAATCAATTTCTGAGCATCTTGGCTACACGGAGGTGGTAGTGAGTTTCGAAGATTGTTGCGAAAACTTGCGCAAAGGTTGTCTGCGGTTGTTTCGTTGCCATATTTGAATTCCCCATGAGACACCAAGCAGTTCGACTGAACACAAGTGAGGGATAAACGTTCCAACATTTTCGACACCTCACTGTTGGGGGAACGGGCTGCTGTTCCCCCTGTGCGGGGGGTTTGGGGTCCGGGGGGGAGGCGTCTGGACCTACACCAGAACGCCCCCCCTGCCACCATGCGTACTGGATTCATTTTCCTGAATGTATTGTTGTTGTAGGTGCAGCACGCTGTTGTGAGTAGAAGGGCTATTGCACGCCATCAGTAGCACCCGATGAGGGCAATGCTCCTTTATACCCCAGTGTGGCAGTTTTTCATGATGTATCAGGTAATTGCCGTGCACAGTGACAAAGCACGTGAAAGGAGCAATGGCACGAACCTGACTGGGCATAGAGCTCGGCAACAGGAGCTGCGTCCACTGTGTCCATGCCTTTGAACAGGAGCGAGTTCTTTCCCTAAGATTTGTGGGCAATACGACAGTTGCAGATGGATCACTGCGGAAGCCGAAGCAATGGGCTGTCTGTCATGAAGTCTTCAAATCCCCGATCGCCTTCATCTGCCAGCACCCGTTGTCACCCGAAGAATCTGACCGTCCGGAAAAACGCCCCTTTGAATTGGACGATTGAGGACGTGCAAGACATGCAAGATTGTGGAGGGGTGTGGAGTGTTGTGAAGGGTGTTCGGGAGGTGATTGAGGCGGGGTGCGAAAAGGGCAGGTTCGTTCGTATTGGTGTGGCTACGAGCTCCATCCCACACTCATCCGCCCAGTGATACGTCCCCACGTTTCTTCAAGTGTCCACATCAGCGGCCCAAGATCTCTGCCCATCGTTGGCCACTGCCTCCCTTTTTTTTCGCATTTCTAAACGAATATGATTGCCTCCAAACGTTCATGGTTCGGTCACATGGAACATGCAGATCGTTTGCGAGGTACAACCCTCACCCACCCTCACCAGCCCTCAAAAACCTTCAACAACCCTCCAGCCCGTGCACGCACCCCTCGCCCCTGAAAAGCGCAAGTGCCCCACACGGCCCCGGATCAACAGCTCGCCCCCCCACCCCCGGGCACCACGGCCGGGCCTTAAAAGGGGCACCGCACCAGCAGCCCTGCTCCCGCAGCCCCTTCGCGCCCATCGCACCTGCAGAGCAATGTTCTCCCGCTCCTGCCGCAGCAGCAGCTCGCTCTCCCTCGCCTGCAGCGCCTTTTCCCTCTCGATGATGCTCCGCATGGCCTCCTGGTGCTGCCGGCTGAGCTCCAACTCCACCAGGCGCCTCTCACGGGCCTCCCCTGCCATGCGCTTGCTGTCCTGCCACACCTGGGGGCAGAGCACGCGACGTGCGGAACTGGTGGTGGCGACCAGTGCTTCGCCAACCCTGAGCGTGGTCCATTTTCAACGACAAGAGAATTCCAGCAGAACGTGCTGCTGCCACATCATGGCCCATCCTCCCCGCATCATCACCCATTCTCCCCGCATTATCATCCTCCCCGCATCATCACCCGTCCTCACGCGCCAGCAGTCTGTCCGCTCTACCTAGGCGGGCGCTTGATGTGGCTGACGGTGAGGCTGACTGAGGGCATTGGGGGTAATGGCCAGTGGTTGGAAACGGCAACCTATGCGTACAGTGTACACCGTAAACTATACAATATCCGGCAGACACTTAAGGCTGTATTGGCGACGACGTCAGGGGACAAGGCCTCGAGCCAGGTGCGGGCGAGGGCGACTTGGCCGGAAATGCCTCCCCAGTTGTGGGTGAGGAGGGAGAGCGAAGTGTCGCGGAGTGGGGTGGACGCCTAGTCCCTGGAGTCTGGGAGGGAGGAGAGGAAGGGGGGGGTCGGCGATCCTGCCGTCGGGGCTTTGCACTGCCGTCGGGGCTTTGCACTGCCGTTGGGGCTTTGCACTGCCGTCGGGGCTTTGCACTGCCGTCGGGGCTTTGCACTGCCGTCGGGGCTTTGCACTGCCGTCGGGGCTTTGCAGTACCGTCGGGGCTTTGCACTGCCGTCGGGGCTTTGCACTGCCGTCGGGGCTTTGCACTGCCGTCGGGGCTTTGCACTGCCGTCGGGGCTTTGCACTGCCGTCGGGGCTTTGCACTGCCGTCGGGGCTTTGCACTGCCGTTGGGGCTTTGCACTGCCTTCGGGGCTTTGCACTGCCGTCGGGGCTTTGCACTGCCGTCGGGGCTTTGCACTGCCGTTGGGGCTTTGCACTGCCGTCGGGGCTTTGCACTGCCGTCGGGGCTTTGCACTGCCGTCGGGGCTTTGCACTGCCGTCGGGGCTTTGCACTGCCGTTGGGGCTTTGCACTGCCGTCGGGGCTTTGCACTGTCGTCGGGGCTTTGCACTGCCGTCGGGGCTTTGCACTGCCGGCGGGGCTTTGCACTGCCGTCGGGGGGCTTTGCACTGCCGTCGGGGCTTTGCACTGCCGTCGGGGCTTTGCACTGCCGTCGGGGCTTTGCACTGCCGTCGGGGCTTTGCACTGCCGTCGGGGCTTTGCACTGCCGTCGGGGCTTTGCACTGCCGTCGGGGCTTTGCACTGCCGTCGGGGCTTTGCACTGCCGTCGGGGCTTTGCACTGCCGTCGGGGCTTTGCACTGCCGTCGGGGCTTTGCACTACCGTCGGGGCTTTGCACTGCCGTCGGGGCTTTGCACTGCCGTCGGGGCTTTGCACTGCCGTCGGGGCTTTCCACTACCGTCGGGGCTTTGCACTGCCGTCGGGGCTTTGCACTGCCGGCGGGGCTTTGCACTGCCGTCGGGGGGCTTTGCACTGCCGTCGGGGCTTTGCACTGCCGTCGGGGCTTTGCACTGCCGTCGGGGCTTTGCACTGCCGTCGGGGCTTTGCACTGCCGTCGGGGCTTTGCACTGCCGTCGGGGCTTTGCACTGCCGTCAGGGCTTTGCACTGCCGTCGGGGCTTTGCACTGCCGTCGGGGCTTTGCACTGCCGTCGGGGCTTTGCACTGCCGTCGGGGCTTTGCACTGCCGTCGGGGCTTTGCACTACCGTCGGGGCTTTGCACTGCCGTCGGGGCTTTGCACTGCCGTCGGGGCTTTGCACTGCCGTCGGGGCTTTGCACTGCCGTCGGGGCTTTGCACTGCCGTCGGGGCTTTGCACTGCCGTCGGGGCTTTGCACTGCCGTCGGGGCTTTGCACTGCCGTCGGGGCTTTGCATTGCCGTCGGGGCTTTGCACTGCCGTCGGGGCTTTGCACTGCCGTCGGGGCTTTGCACTGCCGTCGGGGCTTTGCACTGCCGTCGGGGCTTTGCACTGCCGTCGGGGCTTTGCACTGCCGTCGGGGCTTTGCACTGCCGTCGGGGCTTTGCACTACCGTCGGGGCTTTGCACTGCCGTCGGGGCTTTGCACTGCCGTCGGGGCTTTGCACTACCGTCGGGTCTTTGCACTGCCGTCGGGGCTTTGCACTGCCGTCGGGGCTTTGCACTGCCGTCGGGGCTTTGCACTGCCGTCGGGGCTTTGCACTGCCGTCAGGGCTTTGCACTGCCGTCGGGGCTTTGCACTGCCGTCGGGGCTTTGCACTGCCGTCGGGGCTTTGCACTGCCGGCGGGGCTTTGCACTGCCGTCGGGGCTTTGCACTGCCGTCGGGGCTATGCACTGCCGTCGGGGCTTTGCACTGCCGTCGGGGCTTTGCACTGCCGTCGGGGCTTTGCACTGCCGTCGGGGCTTTGCACTGCCGTCGGGGCTTTGCACTGCCGTCGGGGCTTTGCACTGCCGTCGGGGCTTTGCACTGCCGTCGGGGCTTTGCACTGCCGTCGGGGCTTTGCACTGCCGTCGGGGCTTTGCACTACCGTCGGGGCTTTGCACTGCCGTCGGGGCTTTGCACTGCCGTCGGGGCTTTGCACTGCCGTCGGGGCTTTGCACTGCCGTCGGGGGGCTTTGCACTGCCGTCGGGGCTTTGCACTGCCGTCGGGGCTTTGCACTGCCGTCGGGGCTTTGCACTGCCGTCGGGGCTTTGCACTGCCGTCGGGGCTTTGCACTGCCGTCGGGGCTTTGCACTGCCGTCGGGGCTTTGCACTGCCGTCGGGGCTTTGCACTGCCGTCGGGGCTTTGCACTGCCGTCGGGGCTTTGCACTGCCGTTGGGGCTTTGCACTGGCGTCGGGGCTTTGCACTGCCGTTGGGGCTTTGCACTGCCGTCGGGGCTTTGCACTACCGTCGGGGCTTTGCACTGCCGTCGGGGCTTTGCACTGCCGGCGGGGCTTTGCACTGCCGTCGGGGGGCTTTGCACTGCCGTCGGGGCTTTGCACTGCCGTCGGGGCTTTGCACTGCCGTCGGGGCTTTGCACTGCCGTCGGGGCTTTGCACTGCCGTCGGGGCTTTGCACTGCCGTCGGGGCTTTGCACTGCCGTCAGGGCTTTGCACTGCCGTCGGGGCTTTGCACTGCCGTCGGGGCTTTGCACTGCCGTCGGGGCTTTGCACTGCCGTCGGGGCTTTGCACTGCCGTCGGGGCTTTGCACTACCGTCGGGGCTTTGCACTGCCGTCGGGGCTTTGCACTGCCGTCGGGGCTTTGCACTGCCGTCGGGGCTTTGCACTGCCGTCGGGGCTTTGCACTGCCGTCGGGGCTTTGCACTGCCGTCGGGGCTTTGCACTGCCGTCGGGGCTTTGCACTGCCGTCGGGGCTTTGCACTGCCGTCGGGGCTTTGCACTGCCGTCGGGGCTTTGCACTGCCGTCGGGGCTTTGCACTGCCGTCGGGGCTTTGCACTGCCGTCGGGGCTTTGCACTGCCGTCGGGGCTTTGCACTGCCGTCGGGGCTTTGCACTGCCGTCGGGGCTTTGCACTGCCGTCGGGGCTTTGCACTACCGTCGGGGCTTTGCACTGCCGTCGGGGCTTTGCACTGCCGTCGGGGCTTTGCACTACCGTCGGGGCTTTGCACTGCCGTCGGGGCTTTGCACTGCCGTCGGGGCTTTGCACTGCCGTCGGGGCTTTGCACTGCCGTCGGGGCTTTGCACTGCCGTCGGGGCTTTGCACTGCCGTCGGGGCTTTGCACTGCCGTCGGGGCTTTGCACTGCCGTCGGGGCTTTGCACTGCCGTCGGGGCTTTGCACTGCCGTCGGGGCTTTGCACTGCCGGCGGGGCTTTGCACTGCCGTCGGGGCTTTGCACTGCCGTCGGGGCTATGCACTGCCGTCGGGGCTTTGCACTGCCGTCGGGGCTTTGCACTGCCGTCGGGGCTTTGCACTGCCGTCGGGGCTTTGCACTGCCGTCGGGGCTTTGCACTGCCGTCGGGGCTTTGCACTGCCGTCGGGGCTTTGCACTGCCGTCGGGGCTTTGCACTGCCGTCGGGGCTTTGCACTGCCGTCGGGGCTTTGCACTACCGTCGGGGCTTTGCACTGCCGTCGGGGCTTTGCACTGCCGTCGGGGCTTTGCACTGCCGTCGGGGCTTTGCACTGCCGTCGGGGCTTTGCACTGCCGTCGGGGCTTTGCACTGCCGTCGGGGCTTTGCACTGCCGTCGGGGCTTTGCACTGCCGTCGGGGCTTTGCACTGCCGTCGGGGCTTTGCACTGCCGTCGGGGCTTTGCACTGCCGTCGGGGCTTTGCACTGCCGTCGGGGCTTTGCACTGCCGTCGGGGCTTTGCACTGCCGTCGGGGCTTTGCACTGCCGTCGGGGCTTTGCACTGCCGTCGGGGCTTTGCACTGCCGTCGGGGCTTTGCACTGCCGTCGGGGCTTTGCACTGCCGTCGGGGCTTTGCACTGCCGTCGGGGCTTTGCACTGCCGTCGGGGCTTTGCACTGCCGGCGGGGCTTTGCACTGCCGTCGGGGCTTTGCACTGCCGTCGGGGCTTTGCACTGCCGTCGGGGCTTTGCACTGCCGTCGGGGCTTTGCACTGCCGTCGGGGCTTTGTACTGCCGTCAGGGCTTTGCACTGCCGTCGGGGCTTTGCACTGCCGTCGGGGCTTTGCACTGCCGTCGGGGCTTTGCACTGCCGTCGGGGCTTTGCACTACCGTCGGGGCTTTGCACTACCGTCGGGGCTTTGCACTGCCGTCGGGGCTTTGCACTGCCGTCGGGGCTTCGCACTGCCGTCGGGGCTTTGCACTGCCGTCGGGGCTTTGCACTGCCGTCGGGGCTTTGCACTGCCGCCGGGGCTTTGCACTGCCGCCGGGGCTTTGCACTGCCGTCGGGGCTTTGCACTGCCGTCGGGGCTTTGCACTGCCGTCGGGGCTTTGCACTGCCGTCGGGGCTTTGCACTGCCGTCGGGGCTTTGCACTGCCGTCGGGGCTTTGCACTGCCGTCGGGGCTTTGCACTGCCGTCGGGGCTTTGCACTGCCGTCGGGGCTTTGCACTGCCGCCGGGGCTTTGCACTGCCGTCGGGGCTTTGCACTGCCGTCGGGGCTTTCCACTGCCGTCGGGGCTTTGCACTGCCGTCGGGGCTTTGCACTGCCGTCGGGGCTTTGCACTGCCGTCGGGGCTTTGCACTGCCGTCGGGGCTTTGCACTGCCGTCGGGGCTTTGCACTGCCGTCGGGGCTTTGCACTGCCGTCGGGGCTTTGCACTGCCGTCGGGGCTTTGCACTGCCGTCGGGGCTTTGCACTGCCGTCGGGGCTTTGCACTGCCGTCGGGGCTTTGCACTGCCGTCGGGGCTTTGCACTGCCGTCGGGGCTTTGCACTGCCGTCGGGGCTTTGCACTGCCGTCGGGGCTTTGCACTACCGTCGGGGCTTTGCACTGCCGTCGGGGCTTTGCACTGCCGTCGGGGCTTTGCACTACCGTCGGGGCTTTGCACTGCCGTCGGGGCTTTGCACTGCCGTCGGGGCTTTGCACTGCCGTCGGGGCTTTGCACTGCCGTCGGGGATCCGCTGGCGATGCACCGCCACGTACGGTCGGCCCGGCTCTGCTCACGGGCCGCACGGCCGCCGGGTTCCTGGCCAAGGCCCATCGGACTTGGACGGGCGCAATACCTCTGCTCCAGGGCGTTCTTCTTCTCCTCCAGTTCGTACTGCTGCTGCTTGAGCTGCCCCGTCTCCTCCACCGCCCGGATCAATTGGTCGAAGTTCTCGCGCAGGGCAATCAACTGCCGGTAGACCTGCAGGAAAGGCCATGGACCGCCTCTTCGGGCGTATGCCCCTCCTCAGGGCCTTTGCCTGCGCCCTGGAGTCAGGGGGCGGGGGGTTTGATGCACCGAGGGGGAGCTGACGTGCCGGTGGGTACTCTCGGTTTCACGCACTTGGGGGTGTTTCATGGAGGCATGCCTCTGGGCGCGCGGGGAGGGCGTTTGAACATCCCCAAGCGTCTGGGATCACTTTGGGAAAATGTGTTTTGGACCCCCTTTGGACCATGTTTTGGTCCTGAAATGGCCCGTTTTTAAGCCTTTTTCTAACTCGTGGAGGGGCAAACCGGTTAACCACCGGCTCAAAACAGGCTACAACCACTCGTCTGGGCATCCCAATGGGTATGGGTCCATTTGTTGGGAAAACACACTACCCGTCCCTTTTGGACCCTGTTTTGGTCCATAGCCCATTTACATATATTTTTTAGGTTTTTTTTGGGGGGGGTCGGGGCAGACTGGGTCACCGCAGGCTGAAAATGGGCGGACACCTCTTGTTGGAGGATCCCAAGTGGTTCAGAACCAAACCCCGGAGAACGTCATTTTTGACCATTTTTTGCTCATACTTGTGGAGTACCGTTTAGCACAACCGGTGTCCAGTGCCACGTCTTTTGTACGACCTGCCTTTGTTCATCGAGATCAACATGTCTCTCAAGAGGTGGGGAGGGAAAGTGGAGTTTTGTGGGATCAGAGGGGAATGCCTGTCCCACTGCTCACCCTTGCAGCATGCTGCCCATGGCGTCCATTCCCCCATTATGGCAGGCTTCGCATCCCATGACCATGAAGTTTGGGAGCGCCCTCCACAATCACCGATGCTGTTGATCGAGCTTCGGGATGCACTGGTCGCTTTGCAGATGCCGCACGCCTTTGCCTGGGGGCTGCAGATCCCATGGAAGGGGCCATCGGGGGTGAACCATGAAGGCGGGGCATGTGGCCGTTTTGCCGTGCGGAGTGCGTGACTGTTGAGGGTTCGTTGGAGGAGCCCCTTCAAGTGCTCGGGTTATGCGGCGCATGCGGCTGGCGCTTGCTTTGCGACACTGGGCTGCAAGATCGTGGTTCTGCGCCCCACGCCCGTCCCGCATGCGGACTGGGGATGGCCATTACCGCATCGGCTGCTTCAAGAACGGTGTGAGTGGGCTCAAAGATTTCTATGTCAGGTTCAGTAGATGCAAATGGGCGCCTTGGTGGGGACGGCAGGCGCCACCAATACAACAGATCCACAAAATCAGCCCCCTCTTTCCGCTACGTTCTCTTGATCTCCGAAGAAGAGCGTCTGCCGAAGATCACTTATTCAGTGCGCGACCCGCGGCCCCCTGATCTGCTGGGTTGAGACGCACGGGATGTGGGGTGCTCCAAGACCCTGGATTTGAAGGTCCGACCATCGGATGGTGGTGGGTGTGTTGAGGGTGATAGTGGAAAGGCGGTAAGACTACCCACATTTGCAGGATCAAAATATTCCATGGAAAAACCTTTCAATTGATCAATCGAAGATCTGTCAACACAGTTTTGTAACTCAAATTCGATGTTATCCATCAAAGATTGTTCCACGAAGTATTTCGATGGATGTTTTGAAGAACATCTTTCTTTCAATGACAAACTGTTGATAGATTGCTTTATGCATTTACCCCCTCTTTGTAAGTGCAATCCAGCAATACCTAAATAAGACGTGGTTGCATGCATGGACAGCACGTGCACATGGCCATCAACATGCACACAGGCAATCGAAATCGGAAACACATCATTCTTTCTCCGCTTCTTAAGGCCACTGTAAAACTTTCCCGCCTAATTTGGGCAAACACAGAAACTGCCCATTCCAAATCCTGCTGCCATAGGGCTCACAGGCGCTGGGGGGACCCAGAATTGGGCACGTCATGGGGTTATGGCTGGTTGGTTCGGGACTGAAACGGGGATGGGGAAAGAGGGGAGGCGCCATGGACGTGTTGCCCCAAAACGTGGCGCAGATAAACCAATCATAAATTATGGGTCACCACACACTCTACCCTCCTGGTGTCTCAGCAAAAATTGTGGTTTTCCGGGTTTTGTCTGATGTTCGGAATTCCTGTACGTATTCTGCTATCTTTTTCTTGTGTTTTGGCCTGCTATGCACGGATTCAGTCAACTTCTTGAGCAACACCGGGCACTGCTGCCTGGACAGCCGCGATCCTTTAGGAGGAAAGGTCGGCGGACCACATCGTCGGGCGCAGCATTTTCTGAAACTTGCTACCAATGCAAACTATGTGCTGTTCGCAAATGCACGTGCATTTGTGCATCCCTCTTTTCAGGCCAACAATGCACTGTATTGCACTCTGTCTCAGCCTTTCCACTCACGGGCCTTTATTTGCGGATACGTGCCTAATTGTAGTGCTTTACACTTTACCCCTCTCCTTTTGGGGCTCACTTCGGCTCTGGGAGTTGCACAATGAGACTATGCAACTCAGTCTCACTGTGCTGGTCATGCGATGCGACTGTGTGCAGACACGCCGTCCAACACAGTATGGCTGCACGCTGTGCAATGTGTAAGTGACTCTCTCGCACAGTCAAATTCCATTGCTCCCAGACCTTTGCATACAACAATCCTTTCCGACCCTTACAAACCTGTGTCGACCCTTGCTAAACCCCTGCCGTTGCTGCCGTCCTTTACAGCCAGAGGTACCCTGGAGTTGGTTGTGGAATAGCAACAGGCAACAGGAGCCAAAGGAGTACGCCTTCTTGCCAGTGCATCCCGCCTCTGCTGACCACATCCACACTCCCCTACATCCTTGCCCAATGGTCCACAGCTGCACACACTATACTACACCACACTTGCAGCCATCTGCCTGACTATGCACGGTCTATGGGGCATGAGATACCCATATTAGCCCGCTGTTGAGGGACTGGCTGAGACCCGGAGTGCCCCCATATGTGTTCCTCCGCAGATGTGCTCCGTTTCAGCCCCCAGCCATTCGTACAGCACACACGCCTACCACCTTCCCAAAGTGCGGCAGCGGGGGGCATCAAGAGAAGGGGACGGGGCCCTCAACCCGGGATTCGAGCCTTTCACAAAAGTGACACGCCCTCGAGACGTGGAGGGAGGCACCTGCTTGGCCACGTTGTCTTTGGCTGCGTCTTTGTACACCTTCTCCTCTGAAGCGAGGCGAACATGTGGCGCGATGGAACGGACATCCCATGCACCCGGAAATAGTTTCGATGCATTCGCCCCCACCCCCCGGCCCAAGTGTACCTGTATCCGTACCCGGAGGCCATCGGGACTCATGACAAGAATCCTGGTCTCAGATGTGCCAAGGGCCTCTGTACAGATGTTCTTTGGGGGGCACAAGTTCTTGAAGTGCTGCTTCAAGTGCACCACAATGTGGACCATGAGGTAGACTTGTTGCACTCATCCCCCAATTCATCTCCAACAACACAATCGTCACTGCCTCGTGCTATGCACAAGCTTAGGGTACCACCCCAGGGCCGACCCCTTCCATCTGGCAACTAACATGC